>ML248741.1:50887-105491 GCA_005239495.1 Nicotiana undulata
GGGTGGTTTTTTTGTTGCCCCCCCCCCCCCCCCCCATTCTTCATTCTCTCACCTAGTATATATACTAGGCATTCTCATTTGCCCAACGGTCCTTAGCCTGGATACCCAAGTCTACCAACCGTACTTTAGGTCGACCTTCTTAAGCACCATGGCGTGTACTTCGCCATGCAGGCCTTCTGAGGATCCGACCTCGGCCATGGCCGAGGTGCTCATCGCTATAATGCCCTATGAATACAACCTCGGCTTAAGAGATCCTTTGTCGTTCCTTTTTATGCAGATTCCCGTTTGGTCAGATTTCGACCCATACAACAACTACAACGTCATACAACTTAAAGCATAATTGAGCATATTCGTAGTTTTAGCAGATTTCAAATTAAATTCAATCGCCTCCAAACTTCGGATTCAACTTTTTATTTATATTTCCAACAAGAATCTACGCTACCCAGTTAATTTCTCACACAAAATTCAAATCTCATATAAAACTCAGTTTCTCCGAAGCGCGACACTAGCGCTTTTAATGTAAAACTCGAAAATTTCTCCACCCAAATCATTCAGTTCCCATCAATATTCAAGTTTTTCCGTTAAAAAAAAAATGAATTAGTGTACACGAGTCGATTTTGAATTCATTCTTTACTTTTCATTCCTTAATAAATCAGCTAAAAAAAGAATAATGTATGGTACATTAACATAAAAATTAAAAATAAAATGCGTACACATTTAATGCAAATTTGAATATATACAACAACATACATAGTAAAAATAAATTTCATACAACTAATTATATAGTATATAACTTATTTACAACTTATATCCAACTTTCATACATTATTTCTACCCAGCTAAATACAACTACAACATTATACAACTTAAATATAATTTTCATACAAATTTTATACAATATGTCTTTTGAACGTATTTTGTATATGATATGTATATTTTTTTTATGTAGTGTGTTCTTCTTCCTCTTTGAAATTCCATTCAAAACTTCTTCTCTTCAAGCAATATTGATACATATCGACAACTTTATGTAAAAAGAGTGTATTTGACTTATATACAAATTTCATACAATAATTCATACATTATACGACTATTTTCAACTTTCATACAACATTCAAATAAATATATATTTCGTTACAGCATATTACAACTTAAAATATAATTTACATACAACTTTAATACAATCTCGTAAGTATATTGTATGTCATGTCTTCTTCTTCTTCTTCTTAAACACCCTCAAAATTGAGATATAAACTCCAAAGAATATTTCCAATTGTTTACAAAGACACCCAATCCAAACAAACAATAGTTTTTGAAAACTCAAATTCGAATTCAAAGCTTCAGAGCTTTCTAATGGCTGTCAATGGTGGAGAATCAAAATACCTTCAAAATAAGCTTCAGAGCTTTTTAATGGATGTCAATGGTGGAGAATCAAAATACCTTCAAAATTTATTGATTGACAATTTCAATTCGAACACCAATTGTGCAACATGAAAGGAACTTGCTAAGTTAAAACTCTATATTATAACAATTGAAATTCATTGATGAATTTGTCACGACCCAATTTTCCCTCCATTGGGTATCGTGATGGCACCTCACCTATTGACACCCAATTTAATTTTGTCCTTCTATAACTGAATTTATCTGTCTGAGCTGTATTTTACTTTAAAAGGTCATACTGATACTTATAAATTATTCTTTTCATTACAAGTATTATAAGTTTATTTTTACCTTTATTACAAATTTTCGCTACATATTTGTTCATTGAATTGACAATTTTCGGGGCCATAATGGCTTACAATTTATTTCTACTTGATCAATTATTCATATAAAGTGGGACTTCTCTTCATAGTGTCTCTCCTATATCGTGTCAATTCTACTCTTATATTCTTATAAAGACATTGCTCAAGTACTGTTATATCTGCAATGTGTAGTACAAATTATTTGAGTACATTTAGCTTCATGTTTTATCAACTGGTTCAATTGTCTACTCCGTGATTAATCATATGATACATTGCACTACATTACTAAACAAGTCTGTTTGTCTTATTTATCAATTACTAATATTTCTTTTCCTTCCACGCATGAAAGTCCTAACGGATATCTCATTCCTTCATATTTTATTGATCTCACAAATCACTCCAAAATCCCATGAAATATTTCCCTTCCAAATACATCTGCAACGGCTCTCCCTTCTTCCTTTCTATAAAATAAGATTTTACACACTCTACATTATTTCAAGTCATCTTCTCCATACAGACACACATACATTACTTCAAGTCATCTTTTATGGAAAAAGGAGTTGTTCACCACTTTTATGCTCCACTAATATAATATTTTATTGAGAAACATTATATTCACTGATTTGAGGCTATTGCTTTGCCCTCTGCGAGCTAAGGTGAAGCTCGATTTTTTTTGTTTCACTCGATACAACTGCTGCTCAGAATCCTTAGTAGTTCTTGCGATCTCGGAGTGTCGAGATTCAGGTATTAATTTCTTGTTGTCGCTGCTCTAGGTTGCTATGTGCAATCCCCGAGTATTCTAGAGCTTGTTTGGCTTACTTACTGCTGTCGAGGCGCTGCTCGTGACTCGTTATTCGATTTCTGGTTTTCTTATTTGGCACTTCACGAACCAGTTAGTTTCTTGTTCATGCAACTTTCAATTCCTTCTATGTGGTAGTTCAATGTAAGGCTATTATTCAATTTTATTTATGTTTGAGTTGTTCTGTAACGACCCGTCCGGTCGTTGTGAGAGTTATAGCCCCGTTTCTTCCTTCCTACTTCATTATATGTTCTTCAGCTTTATTATGTGGCGTCGGGTTGGTTGGTCCGGGTTCGAGTGATTTTGGAAGGGAATGAGACACTTAGTCGAAGTTTGTTGGAAAAGTCAATCGGAAGTTGACTTATGAGTAAACGTTCTCGAATTAGGGTTTTTATGGTTCGGATAGCTTCGTTAGTTGATTTTGGACTTAGGAGTGTGTTTGGAATGTAATTTGGAGGTCCGTGGTAGAATTAGACTTGAATTGGCGAAAATGGAAATTTGGCAATTTTCGGTCGGCAGTGGAAAATGTGATATCGGGGTCGGAATAGAATTCCAGAAGTTGGAATACATTCGTAGTGTCATTTGTGACGTGTGTGCAAAATATCAGGTCATTCGGATGTGGTTTGGTTGGTTTTGGCATCGTTGGTGAATTTTAGGAGATTAGAAATCCTTAGGCTTGAATTCGGGGTTAATTTGATATTTTTGATATTGTGTTGATTGATTCGAAGGCTCGACTAAGTTTATATAATGTTATGGGATGTGTTGGTATGATTGGTCGGGGTCCCGAGGGGCTCGAGTGAGTTTCGGGGTGGTTTCAGACCTTTTCTAGGTCATTTTTAGCTGCTGGTTTCTTGCTACAGCAGTGTGATACACGATCGCAGGGAATTGGTCCCGATCGAGATGATAAAATGAGAGAAAATGGCCAGTGATTCGCGATCCCAGAATGCCTTTCGCGATTGCGTAGAGGAAATTTTCTGTTGCACTGACTCGACTTTGGAAGCTTGTTTCTTGCAATCTATAAAGAATTTGGAGATGATCCATAAATGAAAGTTATAGCTGTTTGTGTCTAATTTTCAGAAAATAAAACAATTTGGCATTTGGAGTCGTTTCAAAGGAGTTATGGTTGATACACTACATCCTGTCCAAGAAGAGTTTGGAAATCACATTGTGTTGCATAGGGCTGAATTTGGCGGCTTATATCTCGTAATCTATAAGGAACTGGAAAATGATCAAAGAATGAAAGTTGTATCCCTTGGTGTCTAGTTTTCAAAAGTCAAACCATTTGAAATTTGGACTTTGGTACAAAATGTTTTGACCATTATACTAGAGGTTGTCTGGAAGAGCTGGGCATTTGTTCTTTGCGATCGCGAAGCATTTTCCGCGACCGCAGAGGGCAAATTTTGGGCTTAGAAAAGTTGTGCTTTGCGACCGAGGTGCATTTCCGCCATCGCGATGAGTAAATACCTGGGCAGAAGTTATATATCGAGGTTTCGGCCATTTTAAACATATTTGGAGCTATGGAGCTCAGATTGAGGCGATTTTCACCATATGGAATGGGGTAAGTGTTTTATATCTAATTTTGGTCTAACACCATAATTATGCCTATAATTTCATCATTTAACTTTTTATTTGAGCTGGAAAATTGGGAAGAATTCTTGAGTTGGATTTTTGGGGTTTTGAATGGGATTTTGTTATCGGATTGGATTAAATTTGATATGGTTGGACTCATGAGTGAGAGAGGTTTTTAGTTTTGTAATTTCTTTTTGGATTCCTAGACGTGGGCTCGGAGGTCGGATTTGGCCAATTTAGGGATTTGTGGTCTAATTTGATAATTTTGATGTGGGTTTCGTTCCTTTAGCATATATCAATGATAATATACGGATTTTGGATAGATTCAGAGCGTTTGGTGGTCGAGTCGAAGGCAACGGCATTGTGGAGTAGTGTTTTAGCTTGATTGAGGTAAGTAACACTTCCAGACTTGGTTCTGAGGGTTCGAAACCTCGAACTACATGTTATGTGATTAGAATTGAGGTGACACACATGCCAAGTGGCAGGCGTGCAGGTGTGCACCGTGAGAATTGTGACCTGATTCATTCCATGGAACCGTTTAGTGATTCTTCTTGTTGATATGTGTGCTTCTATCAATGTGATTAATGTAAAAATGCTAGAAATCATGCTAGATATCATGTTAAGGCTTCACGTCGATACTGTTGAGACCCGAGTGGTCATTCTTGAAGTCATCTCATGTGTTTCATTGATATTTATACTCAGTCATATTTATGCATACCATATCATGTCTCAGTCTCGGTTATCGTTGTTTGGAACTTTATATTATTGATTCGGGCTAGTTCATGCATTGTGAGCCCGTGTGAGTGAGCCTGGAGAGTGATGGCTAAGTGAGGTCGAGAGCCTGATGATGAGTGACATTTATCGGGTCGGGCTGCACGCCGCAACATGTTGTATTGATTTATGCCTGGATCTATCTTATTATAGCGCTTGGGCTGTAGGAGCCCCTCCGGAGTTTGTAACACACCCCTAGTGAGCGCAAATAATATTGAATGATTGATCTTCCCTAGACATGGATCTTGTCCGAAGTGTTTATATTTGGAGATGGATCCTCTCCATGGGGCTGGAATAGCTTTCCTCGGTACTGAGCGACTGATGTCAGAGATGTATTTCTTCTAGGATGGATCTTCCCTGGGCCGTATGAGCCATATACAATACCGAGTGGTGGTGAGGTTATTATCATTAGCTAGATATGGATCTTCTCCTTAGGGCTGGATTGGCATTCCTCAGTACTGAGTGACTACTGTCAGATATATGTGTGTGTATGTATGTGTGTATATATATATATATATATATATATATATTCCGGGATGGATCTTCCCTAGGCCGTGCGAGCCATATACAATACTGAGTGGATGAGCAATTGAGAGTGGGAGTACATTGTGCATTTCACACAGTTGCATTGACATGAAATAGAAATTGAGTCATATATCCTGAACTATCAGAGTTGCATTTATCTGATTACTTGAATTGTTTATTTAACTGCAAGCATGCCAACATTACTGTTTTAAGATTCTGTTATAATGATTGAGGTGAAGTTCGCCACTACCTCTCAGCCCGTAGTTTGGGCTTGTAACTTACTGAGTTGGTGTACTCATGTTACCCCCTGCACCTTGTGTGCAGATTCAGGTATCCCAGGCCATGGTAGTGCTAGTTGATCATTTTTCTACGGATCATCACTTGGAGAGTGCGAGGTAGCTGCCTGGCGATCGTAGCCCCGTCTTTATCCTTCCCTATCTTCCTTTTGTATTTAGACTATTTCTAGACAATGATGTCGTGATGAACTTTGAAACAAGTGTAGTATGGCTCATGACTTAGTGACACCCGTTGTTGGGAATTATCTTTTCGCATTTCTGCTTGTATTTTGTCTTTTTGTTCAAAGTTTCAGTAAGAAAGATTTGTTTCTATTTTTTTAAAAGGAGAAATCTATTTGGTTAGGATTGTGTAGGCTTGCCTAGTTCCTCGATAGGCGCCATCACGACCGGGTTGGTTTTGGGTCGTGACAAGTTGGTATAAGAGCCTAGGTTATATAGGTCTCACAAGTCATGAGCAGTTTTAGTAGAGTCTTACTGATCGGTACGGAGACGTCTGTACTTATCTTCGAGAGGATGCATAACCCTTAGGAAAAATCTCACATTGTTGAATTCCTGTCTTGTGAATCCATTATTCAGCCTAAAGTGTAACTCTTTGAATTCCTTCCATGTATTCGGATGCGCATGTGAGCGCTCAGTATCAGCTGTGCATCGACGGTTTGTGTTTTCCATGGATGAGGTGCGGGGTGTGACTTTACCATGTTGATGATGGGCCAGTCTAGAGGACTTGAGGTCAGGGTTTTTCTGTGTCTTGAGTGCTGAGATTTCGATTGTGTGAGCACGTGCATTTGTGACTTATATGTCCGTTTGTGTCCTTATTGGTCAGATTTTGTGACTGGGTGACTATGTGGTGAGTATGATTTGATGGTGAGATGTGTTCAGGTTGTTTGAATGTGACAAAAAGAGTTTGCTGGAGATGTAGCAAGAACTATTGGGTGTTTTCCTTCTGTTGAGTTAACGTATGACCTCGAGTTGTGGGGGTATTGAAGGACCTTTCATGTAGTTTAGTTATGGAGTGAAGTGGATCTTCATCTTGTGTTATGAGTTCTTGGTGATGTCTTTTGGGATGACCAATGCCCCAACAATGTTCATGCATTTGATGAACAATGTATTCCAACCATATTTGGACTCCTTCCTTATTGTATTCATTGATGACATCCTGGTTTACTCACGTAGCCAGGAGGAGCATACTCAACATTTGAGGATTCTATTACAAAGATTGAGAGAGGAGAAGCTTTATGCAAAGTTATCTAAGTGTGAATTTTGGCTCAGTTCAATAGCATTCTTGGGGCACGTGGGGTCCAGTGAGGGTATTCAGGTGGTTAGACGAGTGCGGGGAGAGCTTTCATAAGCTCAAAACTGCTTTGACCACAGCTACAATGTTAGTTCTGCCATCAACTTTAGGTTCTTATACCGTGTATTTTGATGCCTCGAGGATAGGCATTGGTGGTTTTTTAATGCAGGAGGATAAAGTGATTGCGTAGTAGATATGATTTGTGGAAGGGTATATAGAGATATCGTTTTGAGGCTAAGTAGGCGGGGTTATGTCATGCGGGATGTCCTGAGGTTGTGTGATCCTTATGTTGTTTGTAGCAAGTTCTCTTTTACCAGTAAATGAGATAATATTGCAATTTGAGTTTAGATCGCTTATGGAAGTTGGCATTACAATCACAATGGTGAATGCGAGATTTGTAGATGATTTGAGATATTAGATGGTTTGTGTTATATGAGCTTATTTTAATTGAATCTCACTGCGGTATTGTGGTGGTGATAGCGTATGGGCATTGTGAGTTGTTGTTTGCCTTGATCCATGGCTTTGAGCCAAGTAGGGGAGTCTGCCAATGATAAGTTGGTTGCACGATTATGTGTCGTATTAGTTTCAGTTTGAGGTATATTGGTGAATCAGTTATGAAATGCAGAGGTGGAGTTTGAGAATGACTCGAGTAATGGAATTTTTTGGATACAGGTTGTAATATACTCTATGGATAAATAGGTTTTATTGAATGATTGAGTTGTATTTGTAAATGGTGTAGTGTGTGCGGAGCAAGAATTTTCTTGGTTGCTTAGGGGTGTGGGTTACTCCCTTGGGTGTTGGTGTACTAATGGGGGCACATGTCATTCGGTCCGCTTAGTCGGTTTAATTGGGATTTGAGCAGAGTAAATGACTCTCGAGAATGGTTCTGATGGATTCAAGATTTATGTGTAACAATTAGGAATCTTCAGGATGTGTATCTAGCTAGAAATTGAGATACACGTTAGAGGGTATCAAGACTTGTGGCATTTCTACATTATTATGGATTCTACATTTCGGTATCAGGAAAGGGAAAGGTCAGCTAAAATTCATAGAAGATTTCTTTAGAGTAAGTGTTTGACTTGTGCTACTTTTGGGGTTCTTAGGAGAATATTCAACGGCTTATGGGCCTTAGGGCGATGTGGTTTTGTGCTAGGGTCTCGCGTGGTGAGTTTTTGTTGAGGTTTTTGGTATTGTGGCAAGGGGAAGAATCAATTTGAAGGTAACTCAGAAGGAACTCAGAGAGATAGGACAACTTGGTAGTAGGTTGGATCGGCATGGTAATGAGTAAGACCGGTTCTTCGGGTACTTATGATGTGGTAAGGTTCTACGTGAGATTCGTGGCAATGCTCTTGGGTTTTGGAAACCTGCGTAGCTTGGTTGAGTTAGAGGGATTCAGTCCTGACGGGTTGGTTAAGTGCAAATGGATTTTGGAGAGTTCTTGATGGTCTCTACCATGGTTTGAGATGTCTAATTCCTGCTGGTACGTGGGGCATGTGGTGTATTATAATTTTTTTCTCCTAAATGAAATCGAATGGAAAGTTCTTAGCTAATTGAGTATGTAGCTGCTTCCGACTCAGAGTGGAATTTGAGATTTGTCATATCTTTCTTATGGTGGCATAATGGGCGTGTAGTGTTGAGAATTGCGGATGCAAGGTCACTTTACAATTTTGAAAGGAAGGTCCTGAGTTCTTAGGCAGCAGGGACGATCTCAGGCGACGAGATAGATGATATTACTTCTAAATATGGCTTGATGAGGGTGTAAGTTTCAGAAGAGGCACTGTGTTTTGATTTATGGATACTTAATTGGTGTGGAGGTACTCTCCTCGTTGGTCGACTGCGGACATTCAGATTTTTCCTTGTCACACATACGGAATTATAGGGGGTATCCCTCGAGGTAGGGTCGTGTATTGGATGAGTATTAAACATTCAGGCGGCGGAGTTGAGATCGAATATGGTGATTCGTGTACTCTATGGATTTGGATATTGGGAACTCTAGTGAGTAGATAATTTCATAGTTGTAGGCTGTGGAGACATAGCCCAAGGTTAGTCAGAGGTTAGTGTGTGTTGTGACTCAGTCGTTGTTGGGCTTATTTGTGTTCTGGAATGAGTTATGAGTTACTCTTCCATGCTACGAAGAGTTATGATCCATTGGTTTTAGGCACACATGGTGTTGTTCTATTGTGGTCTCATAGTGGAATTTGAGTGAGATGAGTAATTGGGTATTGCATGATTTAGGCGTATTGGTTATGTTCTTTCAGGTTTCGTGTGGCATCATACCGTCTGTTTCTCCGTGGTTATGGTAATGTACTTTGAGTACTGGATATCGAATTTTGTGTGGTGATTGATTTTGAGCATTGCGACTTGAGGTAATTCATGAGGAATAGTGTTTGAATGGGGTCGTGCATTACAACTGAGTCATGTTGGGATATGATCCTTGTGTTAGATTTCGTATGTTATGGTTCTACGGTGCGAGATGGGTTGTTAACATCATGCTGTGGCGGTATTTGTTGAGCTTGCGGGACGGTTCTCTCACTTGAGTAATTTTCTATGTTTGAGTACACTTGGCTTGACGGATTGCACGGGTTGTGGCTTTAGATTGTATTGATGTGGCATGTCACTAGAGTGGTTGTGATGGATGAAATGAGGTCATAAGACCTAGAATGGGTGCTATCGGATTTGATTGTGGTATATTTGGGAGGATATTGATGTTGATCGACTTAGAAATTTTGCTATAGTTCCTATCGAAGGAGAGGGAGTTCCACCACTTGTTGATGCAACGAATGGTTATGGGTTCCTACATGTTTCTTTCATCATAGGCAGTTTATCAAGGTGTTTGAACGGGTCTCTATTTGATAATAGGTTTACCGGAATTGGGTTGTTCTGAGCAGCCTCTGTGATCATAAATTATCTCTATGAGTGTTTGAGTTATGTGGGATATCATGTGATTTCATCTTGGGTTATGGCTCCGGTTGGGTACAACTTGTTCAGACTTACATAGTGCGTAGATGCGAGATTCTGATCCTATAGAAAATGTCGGATGTAGAAATTGGATTCTAGCTTATGGTCTGGGTTGGATGAAGAAATTTAAGTTATATTGTGTTATCAGACCTATATGGGATATGGTGACGCGGGATCAACCCCGTGTATGTGCATGGTAAGAGTATACGGCGATTTTGATGGTTTTTGGAACAATTCTGGGCACGTTCGAGGACGAACGTATGTTTAAGTAGGGGAGGATGTAACCCGGCCGTTCGTTCTGAGAGTTATAGCCCCGTTTTCCCCATTCCTACTTCATTATATGTTCTTCTGCTTTATTATGTGGGGTTGGGTTGGTTGGTCCAGATTCAAGTGATTTTGGAAGGAAAGGAGACACTTAGTCTCTTAATTTGGAAGTTAGTTGGAAAAGTCAACCGGAAGTTGACTTATGAATAAACGGTCTCGGATTAGGGTTTTACGGGTCATATAGCTTCGTTAGGTGATTTTGTATTTAGAAGTGTGTTCGGAATGTAATTTGGAGGTCCGTGGTAGAATTAGGCTTGAATTGGCAAAAATGGAAATTTGGCGATTTCCAGTCGGTAGTGAAAAATGTGATATATCCGGGTCGGAATGGAATTCCGGAAGTTGGAATAGGTTCGTAGTGTCATTTCTGACGTGTGTGCAAAATTTCAGGTCATTCGGACGTGGTTTGGTTGGTTTCGGCGTCGTTGGTGAATTTTGGGAAATTATTAATCCTTAGGCTTGAATTCGGGTGTTAATTTGGTATTTTTGAGGTTGTGTTGAGTGATTTGAAGGCTCGACTAAGTTTGTATGATGTTATGGGACGTGTTGGTAGGATTGGTCGGGGTCCCGGAGGCTCGGGTGAGATTCGGGGTGGTTTTAGACCATTTCTAGGCCATTTTTAGCTGCTGATTTTTTGCTACAGCAGTGTGCTATGCGATCACGGGGAATTGTTGGCGATCGCGATGAGTAAAATGGGAGAAAATGGCCAGTGAATAGCGATCGCAGAATGCCTTTCGAGATCGCGTAGAGGAAATTTTCTGCAGCACTGACCCAACTTTGGAAGCTTGTATCTTGCAATCTATAAGGAACTTGGAGATGCTCCAAAAATGAAAGTTGTAGATCTTTGTGTCTAGTTTTCAGAAAATCAAACCATTTGGCATTTGGAGTTGTTTAAGAGGAGTTATGGTCGATACACTACATCCTGTCGGGGAAGATTTTAGAAATTGCATTGTGTTGCATAGGGATGACTTTGGCGGCTTATATCTCGTAATCTATAAGGAATTGGGAAATGATCAAAGAATGAAAGTTGTAGCCTTGGTGTCTAGTTCAACAAGTCAAACCTTTTGCAATTTGGATTTTTATACAAAATGTTATGACCATTATACTATAGGCTCTTTGGAAGAACTGGGCATTTTTTCTTCGCGATCGCGAAGCATTTTCCGCGATAACGAAAGGCAAATTTTGGGCTGAGAAAAGTTGTGTTTAGTGATCGCGGTGCATTTTCCAAGATCGTGATGAGTAAATACCTGGGCAGAAGCTATATATCGAGGTTTCAACCATTTTTAACATATTTGGAGCTATGGAACTCGAATTGAAGCGATTTTGCGAGGCGATTTTCACCATATGGAATGGGGTAAGTGATTTCTATCTAACTTTGGTCAAACTCCATGATTATGCTTTTAATTTCATCATTTAATTTGTGATTTGAGGTGAAAAATTGGGGTAAATGGGGAAGAATTCTTGAGTTGAATTTTTGGGGTTTTTAATGGGATTTTGTTATTGGACTTGAGTAAATTTGATATGGTTGGACTCGTGAGTGAGAGATGTTTCTAGTTTTGTAATTTTTGTGTAACGAACCGGTCGGTCGTTTTGAGATTTAGCGCCCCAATTCCCTAATAACTGTTTGTCCCGTGTCTATTTCTACTTTTGGGACTTGTCGGAACATTGAGTTGTGAATTTTGGAGAGTTCTTGGACACATAGTCCTTATATGTGAGTTTAAGCTTTAGAAATAGGGCCATAGTTGGAACTGTGTGAAGACGGATCCGGAATGAAATTCCGTCGACTCCGTTAGCTCCGTTGGGTGATTTCGGGGTTAGGAGCGTGTTCAGAACATGTTTTCGAGGTCTGTAAATTTTAATACCAGGCTCAGAATGGAATTTCGAGAGTGGATGTAGGTTCGTAGTGTCATTTTTGACCTGTGCGCAAATGTTTAGGTCATTTGGACTAGTTTTGACGTGCTTCGGTATCAATTGTGGAATTTGGAAATTTCGTAAGTTCTTAGGCATGAATCCATGCATAATTGGTGATTTTGATTCTATGGGATGTGTTTTGAAGGCTCGACTAAGTTTGAATGAAGTATTAGGACTGGTTGGTAAGTTTGGTTGGGGTCCCGGGAGCCTCGGGGATGTTTCAGATGCTCAACGGGTGATTTTGGAACTTGGAACACAACTGAACCATTGCTGGTTCTGGTGTCTCGCACCTGCGGACCCCGCCGCAGGTGCGGGGGTTGGGTTCGCAGATGAGGAATTTGGTCAGGGGTTGCCAGTGGCCGCAGGTGCGGTCTGGGTTCTGCAGGTGCGGGACCACAGATGCGGCCAATTGACCGCAGGTGCGGCCCCAGACTTGTTACGTGAGTTTTCACACCTGCGATGGATTTTTTCGCAGGTGCGGCACCGCAGGTGCGGTCCAAGAGTCGCAGGTGCGGAATCCCTGGGCTGTTTATACAAAAATCCGAGGGTTTGAAATTCATATCTCCTAAAACAATTTAGAGCGGTTTTGACGATTTTCAGTGGGTTTTGTAGAGAAGCTTCATAGGTAACGATTTCTAACCTTAATTCACTTGTATATCATTAATCTTTAGCAATTTCCTTAATCTAATCAATGAATTTGGGTGAAAAATCATGAAAATGGGATGAAGGTTCCCCAAGTAGAAATCTGAGGATTTAGGGAGATTTTGACGTCATATTTCGATGATTCTTGTTCGAGTGAGTTCGTGAGTGAATGGGTGTTCGAAATTTGTAATTTTTATCCGTTTTTGAGATGTGGTCCTGGGGAACATTTTGGGAAACTTTCCTAATATCGCGTAGTAGCTTCGAACTTATTAGCTATTTTGATTCCTTAAAGTGATATTTACATTATGCAATCGAATTGAATAGATTTGGGCCATTCAGAGTCGGATACTCGTGGCAAGAGCGTGGTTTTGAGTTGATTAGCGTGGTCGAGGTAAGTGTCTTGCCTAACTCTGTGTTGGGACTTCCCCTTAGGTTGTTTTGATACTGTTTTATTATATGGGCGCCGTGCACGTGAGGTGACGAGGCGTACACGGGCTATTGGTTTTAAAACTCCACTTTTCCTTTCATGACATAAATCATTTTATCTCTATTTCATTATTTCATGTACTAAATGTGTGGTTTAACTTAGGAATAAGCATGCCTACCTGTTTTACGTGAGTTTTCCCCTAATTGTTACTATTTGTTCCATGTTTAGGCAGTTTTATCCGTATTTGCCTGTGATTCTTCCTGAACTGTTTAAATAACTGTATCCGGTATTCATTTGCATTGCATATTTAAATTAGGACTACAGACGAGATTCCGGGAGCTTTCCTCATGTACTGCTTTGCATATTTAAATTGGGACTACAGACGAGATTCCGGGAGCTTTCCCCGTGTACTGCATTGCATATTTAAATTGGGAGTACGGACGAGATTCCGGGAGCTTTCCCCTGTATTGCATGCATATTTATTACTGTGAGATACGTTGTGCCGAGCGGAGGGCTCCCTGTTGCTATTTTCTTTAACTTATTGTTTCTACTATTTGTCCTTAGCTTATTATATCTCTCTCTGTTCAAATTGTAAACTGTTTTTTTACTATAAACATCCAGTAGAGCCTTAACCTGACCTCGTCACTACTTGACTGGGGTTAGGCTTTGCACTTACTGGGTACCAATTTGTGGTGTACTCATGCCCTTTCCTGTACATATTTTTCGTGTGCAGATCCAGGTACCAGCACCCAGTTTAGTGGCTAGGAGTCACTTAGCACCTTGAGGAGACCGCGAGGTAATTCTGTCGCATCCGCAGAATCCCACGAGTCCCCTTCTACTCTAGTATATGCATAGATAACTTATGTATTTTTATACTATTTCATTGTATAGAGCTATATTTAGTACAGAGCTTGTGAGTGCTGTGGCATTCTGGGTTTTGGGGAGTGAAATTGTACGAGCCGAGTGGCTATGTTATGTGTCTATCTCCTTCCTTTCTGTCTTATTTATTATATTGCATTTAAAATTTCCGCAAATGTAGGCTTACCTAGTCGTAGAGACTAGGTGCCATCACGAAACCGTCCGGAGGGTAATTCGGGTCGTGACAAGTTGGTATCGAAGCGTGTAGGTTCATAGGAGTCACCGGTCACAAGCCGGTTTAGTAGAGTCTCGCGAATCGGTGCAGAGACGTCCGTATCTATCTTCGAGAGGCTATGTAACTGTTAAGAACAATCATATTCTTTGGAATTCCTTGTCATGCTAGTTACTGTCGTCAAAATTCTAAAACTTTATTCTACTTTTGCTCGCAGATGGTGCGGACCCGTACCGGACGTACTAACGATCAGGCACCCGAGCTTCCATCTAGAGCCACCAGAGGCAGGGTCCCGGGTAGAGGACGAGCACGTGGTGCAGCCCGAGCATCGGCGGGGGAGCCCCCAACAGCTACAGTTGGAGGGCCATAGGAGGTCCCTACTATTACTCCAGCTCTCCAGGAGACTCCGGCGCATTTCTTGGGCGCTTTTAGTACTCTGACTCAGGCGGAGCTACTCCCGATAGCTCCAACTACATCCCAGGATGGGGGAGGTACACAGACTCCCTTAGCCCGTACTCCTGAGTGGAGAGTCCATATTGGGCAGGTTTCAGAGTACATTCTTATTCCACCAGCGGCTCCAACTCAGCATGATACTAAGGTAGCTGTTTCTGAGGCAGAGTATCTCAGACTTGAGAGGTACAAGAAGTACCACCCACCTGTTTTCATCGGACTAGTTTCAAATGACGCTCTGGGTTTTCTTGAAGAGTGTCATCATATTCTCCGCACTACGGGTATTGTGGAGACGAGTGGGGTTTCTTTCACCGCTTTCTAGATAAGGGGAACGACTTATCAGTGGTGGCGTGCCTATGAGTTGAGTAGTCCGGAGGAGGAAACTTCACTTACTTGGGATCAGTTCTCCGAGATGTTTGTGCCTGAGTTTGTCCCTCAGAGCCTTAGGGATGCTTGGTGTGCAGAGTTTGAGCCGTTACACCAGGGTACCATGACTGTATCAGAGTATGCAGTCCGATTCAGTGACTTGGCTTGTCATGCACCAGCTTTGGTTGTCACGATCAGAGATAGGGTTCAACGCTTCATTGAGGGGCTCCACCCCACTATTCGGACCAGTATGGCTAGAGAGGTTGAGACATATATCACTTACCAGTAGGCCATGAGTATTGCCCGGAGGATTAAGAGTATGTTAGCCCGGGACAGGGAGGAGAGAGAGGCCAAGAGGTCTCGAGAGACTAGTCATTTTTTGGGAGTTTGTGCACCAACATCACGCTACGAGAGAGGTTTTGTGAGTCACCCTGTTCATTCAGCTCTTCCAGTAGCCAGTGGTATTTCAGCTCCTCCTAGACCTCAGGAGCCTTATTATGCACCACCAGTATCTTATGTGCCTCTTGCTCGAGGTGCTGTCACCGGCCAGTCCAGTAGGCCAGTTCAGAGTCAGCACCAGCCACCACGTCCTCCGAGGGGTTGTTTTGAGTGTGGTGACCCTCTCCACGTGATCAGAGATTACCCCAGAGTTAAGAGGGGTGCACCAACTCAGACTTATCAGGTCCCACGTATTCCACCGGGTCCTCCAGCTATTCTTCCAGCCGCAGCTGCTACCCCACCTTCTTAGAAAGCTCGAGGTGGGGCCGGGGAGGTTGAGGTCACCCTAGAGGGGGAGGCAAGGCCAGGTACTATGATCTTCCAGCCCGTTCCGAGGCCGTAGTCTCAGATTCAGTCATCACAGGTATTGTCCCTATTTGTCATAGGGATGCATCAGTATTATTTGATCCAGGCTCTACGTATTTATATGTGTCTTCTTATTTTGCTTCACATCTGGGGGTATCTAGGAATTCTTTGAGTTCCCCCATATATGTTTCTACTCCCGTGGGAGATTCTCTTGTCGTGGACCGCATATATCAGTTGTGTTTGATTGTTATCAGCGATTTTGAGACCAGGGGTGATATGTTATTACTCAGTATGGTAGACTTCGATGTTATCTTGGGCATGGACTGGTTGTCGCCCCATTATGCTATTCTTGATTGTCACGCCAAGACCGTGACTCTGGCTATGCCAGGTTTATCAAGGTTAGAGTGGAGAGGTTCCTTGGAGTATACTCCCCGCCGAGTCATTTCCTTTCTTAAGGCTCAGAGGATGGTGGAGAAAGGGTGTGATGCGTATTTAGTCTATTTGAGAGATGTTAGTGTTGATACCCCTTCAAATGAGTCAGTTCCAGTTGTGCGGGACTACCCTGATGTCTTTCCAGCTGATCTTCCGGGTATGCCGCCCGACAGAGATATTGATTTCGGCATTGATTTGTTGCCGGGCACTCAGCCCATTTTCGTCCCTCCCTATCGCATGGCTCCTCCTGAGTTGAAGGAGCAGTTGCAGGATTTGCTTGATAAGGGTTTCATCAGGCCAAATGTATCACCTTAGGGTGCTCCAGTATTATTTGTGAAGAAAAAGGATGGTTCGATGCGTATGTGTATTGATTACCGACAACTGAATAAGTTTACAATGAAGAATATGTACCCATTGCCTCGCATTGATGATTTATTTGACCAGTTACAGGGTGCTAGGGTGTTCTCCAAGATTGATCTGCGTTCGGGCTATCATCAGTTGAAGATTCGGGAGCCGGACATCCCGAAGACTGCCTTCAGGACCAGATATGGCCACTATGAGTTCCTTGTTATGTCATTTGGGCTGACCAATGCCCAACAGACTTTATGCACCTGATGCACAGCGTATTCCAACCTTATCTCGATTCTTTCGTCATTGTGTTCATTGATGACATCTTGGTATATTCTCGATCCCAGGAGGACCATGAGCAGCATTTGAGGACTGTGCTTCAGACTTTGAGGGAGAAGAGATTGTATGCCAAATTTTCTAAGTGTGAATTTTGGCTCGATTCTGTGGCATTCTTAGGCCTTGTGGTGTCTTGTGATGGGATCAAGGTTGATCCAAAGAAGGTGGAGGCAGTGCAAAGTTGTCCTAGACCGTCTTCAGCTACCGAGATCCGCAGTTTCCTTGGTTTGGTTAGGTACTATCGCTGTTTTGTGGAGAAATTTTCATCCATTGCAGCACCTATGACCAAACTGACCCAGAAGGGTGCTCCATTCAGGTGGACTGAGGAGTGCGAGGAGAGATTTCAGAAGCTCAAGACAACCCTAACCAGAGCTCCAGTGATTGTATTGCCTACGGGTTCAGGATCCTATTCAGTCTATTATGATGCTTCGAGGATTGGCCTTGGGGCGGTGTTGATGCAGGACGATAGGGTGATTGCCTACGCGTCCAGACAATGGAAGGTGCATGAGAAGAACTATTCGATTCATGATCTCGAGTTGGCAGCGATTGTTCACGCCCTGAAGATATGGCGTCATTATTTGTACAGTGTTCCCTGTGAGATTTTCACTGATCACCGGAGTTTGCAGCACATATTTTAGGCAGAAGGACCTCAATTTGCCCCAGCGTAGATGGTTGGAGTTACTCAAGGATTATGACATCACTATACTATACCACCCGGGAAAGGCCAATGTGGTGGCTGATGCCTTGAGTTGCCAGGCGGAGAGTATGGCATATCTTCCGGCAGTTGAGAGGCCCTTAGCATTGGATGTTCAGTCCTTAGCCAGTCAGCTCGTGAGATTGAATCTTTCAGAGCCTTGACGGGTTTTGGCTTGTGTGGTTGCTCGATCTTCTCTTTATAACTGTATCAGAGAGCGCCAATACGATGATCCCAATCTTCTAGTTCTTCAGGACAGGGTCTGGCGAGGTGATGCCAGGGATGTGACTATTGGTGATGATGGCGTGATGAGGATGCAGGGCCGTATTTGTGTGACCAATGTAGATGGGCTTCAGGAGTTGATTTTTGAGGAGGCCCATAGCTCGCAGTATTCCATTCATTTGGGTACCGCGAAGATATACCGGGATCTGAGACATCACTATTGGTGGCGAAGGATGAAGAAGGATATAGTGGAGTTTGTAGCCAAGCGTCTCAACTGTCAGCAAGTCAAATGTGAGCATCAGAGACCGGGAGGGTTACTTCAGCAGATTGAGCTTCCAGAGTGGAAGTGGGAGCGGATCACCATGTACTTTGTTGTTGGACTTTCTTGGACTTTGAGAAAGTTCGATGCTATTTGGGTGATTGTGGATCGGCTGACCAAATCAGCCCATTTCATTCCAGTGCTTACTACACATTACTCTGAGAGGTTGTCGGAGATTTATATAAGGAAGATTGTCCGCCTCCACGGTATTCCAGTATCTATCATCTCAGACAGAGGTACACAATTCACTTCACGGTTGTGGAGAGCCGTTCAGTAGGAGTTAGGCACCAGGGTAGAGTTGAGTACAACCTTTCACCCTCAGACGGACGGGCAGTCCGAGCGCACGATCCAGATTCTTGAGGATATGTCCGTGCTTGTGTGATGGATTTTGGAGGGTCATGGGATCGATACTTGCCACTTGCAGAGTTTGCTTACAATAACAGCTACCAGTCCAGCATTCAGATGGCGCCGTATGAGTCCTTGTATGGTAAGCGGTGGAGGTCTCCAATGGGATGGTTTAAGTCGGGCGAGGCCCGATTGTTGGGTACAGATTTGGTTCAGGATGCCCTGGACAAGGTAAAGGTGATTCAGGAAAGGCTCCGCACAGCTCAGTCTAGACAGAAGAGTTATGCGGACCGGAAGGTTCGTGACTTGGCATTTATGGCTAGTGATCGGGTGTTGCTTCGGATATCGCCTATGAAGGGCGTCATGAGGTTCGGGAGGAAGGGTAAGCTGAGTCCGAGATTTATTGGCCCTTTTGAGGTATTGCAGCGAGTTGGGGAGGTTGCTTATGAGTTGGCCTTGCCTCCCAACCTAGCAGGAGTTCATCCGGTATTCCACGTCTCTATTCTCCGGAAGTATCACGGTGACCCGACTCATGTTTTGGATTTCAGTTTAGTCCAGTTGAACAAGGACCTATCATATGTTGAGGAGCCTGTAGCTATATTGGATAGGCAGGTCAGAAAGCTCAGGTCAAAGGATATTGCATCAGTGAAGGTTCAGTGGAGGGGTCATCCGGTCGAGGAGGCGACTTGGGAGACCGAGCAGGATATGCGCAGTCAGTGCCCTCATCTTTTCACAGCTTCAGGTATGTCTCTAAACTCGTTCGAGGACAAACAATTTTCTTAAAAGGGGGAGATATAACGACCCGGTCGTTCGTTTTGAGAGTTAGCGCCCCAATTCCCTAATAACTACTTTTCCTGTGTCTATCTCTGCTTTTGGGACTTGTCGGAACATTGAGTTGTGAATTTCAATGAGTTCTTGGACACATAATCCTTATATGTGAGTTTAAGCTTTAGAAATTGGGCCATATTTAGAACCGTGTGAATACCATTCCGTCGACTCCGTTAGCTCCGTTGGGTGATTTTGGTTAAGAGCGCGTTCGGAATGTGTTTTCGAGGTCTGTAGTAGATTTAGGCTTGAATTGGCGGAAGTTGGAATTTCTGCGATTTCGGCCGATAGGTAAAAATTTTGATATCGGGCTCGGAATGGAATTTCGAGAGTGGATATAGGTTCGTAGTGTCATTTTTGACCTGTGCGCAAAATTTGAGGTCATTCGGACTAGTTTTGACGTGTTTCGACATCGATTGTGGAATTTTGAAATTTCATAAGTTCTTAGGCATAAATCCATGCATAATTGGTGATTTTGATGCTATGGGATGTGTTTTTAAGGCTCGACTAAGTTTGAATGAAGTATTAGGAATGGTTGGTAAGTTTGGTTGGGGTCCCGGGGGCCTCGGGGATGTTTCAGATGCTCAACGGGTGATTTTGGAACTTGGAACACAACTGAACCATTGCTGGTTCTGGTGTCTCGCACCTGCGGACGGGGAACCGCAGGTGCGGACACGCAGGTGCCGGGGTTGGGTTCGCAGATGCGGAATTTGGTCAGGGGTTTCCAGTGGCCGTAGGTGCGGTACCTGCGGAACCGCAGATGCGGCGAATTGACCGCAGGCGCGGCCCCCGACTTGTTATGTGAGTTTTCGCACCTGCGATGGATTTTTCCGCAGGTGCGGTCCAAGAGTCGCAGGTGCGGAATCCCTGGGCTGTTTATACAAAAATCCGGGGGTTTGAAATTCATATCTCCTAAAACGATTTAGAGCTCGGGATTTTGCAATTTTCAGTGGGTTTGTAGAAGAGCTTCATAGGTAACGATTTCTAACCTTAATTCACTTGTATATCATTAATCTTTAGCAATTTCCTCAATCTAATCAATGAATTTGGGTGAAAAATCATGAAAATGGGATGAAGGTTCCCCAAGTAGAAATCTGAGGATTTAGGGAGATTTTGACGTCGGATTTCGATGATTCTTGTTCGAGTGATTTCGTGAGTGAATGGGTGTTCGGAATTTGTAATTTTTATCCGTTTCCGAGACGTGGGCACGGGTGACGTTTTGGAAATTTTTTCTAATTTCGCGTAGTAGCTTCGAACTTATTAGCTATTTTGATCCCTTAAGATGATATTTACATTATGCAATCGAATTGAATAGATTTGGGACATTCGGAGTCGGATACTCGTGGCAAGAGCGTGGTTTTGAGTTGATTAGCGCGATCGAGGTAAATGGCTTGCCTAACTCTGTGTTGGGGACTTTCCCTTAGGTTGTTTTGATACTGTTTTATTATATGGGCGCCGTGCACGTGAGGTGACGAGTGCGTACACGAGCTTCTTTTGCTAAAACTCCACTTTTCCTTTCATGACATAAATCATTTTATCCTTATTTCATTGTTTCATGTACTAACTGTGTAGTTTAGCTTAGGAATAAGCATGCCTACCTGTTTTACGTGAGTTTTCCCCTAATTGTTACTATTTGCTCCATGTTTAGGTAGTTTTATCTGTATTTGCCTGTGATTCTTCCTGAACTGTTTAAATAACTGTTTCCGGTATTCATTTGCATTGCATATTTAAATTGGTACTACGGACGAGATTCCGGGAGCTTTTCCCCTGTACTGCATTGCATATTTAAATTGGGACTACATACGAGATTCCGAGAGCTTTCCCCCTGTACTACATTGCATATTTAAATTAGGACTACAGACGAGATTCCGGGAGCTTTCCCCCTATACTGCATGACATATTTATTACTGTGAGATACGATGTGCCGAGCCGAGGGCTCCCTATTGCTATTTTCTTTAACTTATTGTTTCTACTGTTTTGCCTTAGCTTATTATCTCTCTCTGTGTTCAAATTTTAAACTATTTGTTTTACTATAAACATCCAATAGAGCCTGAACCTGACCTCGTCACTACTTGACTGGGGTTAGGCTTGGCACTTACTGGGTACCAATATTTGGTATACTCATGCCCGTTCCTGCACATATTTTTTGTGTGCAGATCCAGGTACTAGCACCCAGTTTCGTGGCTAGGAGTCACTTAGCAGCTTGAGGAGACCGCGAGGAAATTCTGCCGCGTCCGCAGAATCCCACAAATCCCCTTCTACTCTAGTATAGGCATAGAGGACTTATGTATTTTTCTACTATTTCATTGTATAGAGCTATATTTAGTACAGAGCTTGTGACTGCTGTGACATTCTGGGTTTTAGAGAGTTAAATTGTACGAGCCGATTGGCTATGTTATGTGTCTATCTCCTTCCTTTCTGTCTTATTTATTATATTGCATTTAAATTTTCCGCAAATTTAGGCTTACCTAGTCGTAAAGACTAGGTGCCGTCACGAGACCTTCTGGAGGGTAATTCGGGTCGTGACATTTTGTTGGATTCCGAGACGTGGGACCGGGGGTCGGGTTTGGCCAATTTCGGGATTTGTGGTCTAATTTGATAATTTTGACGTGGGCTTCGTTTCTTTAGCATATATTAATGATAATATACGGATTTTGGATAGAGTCGAAGTGTTTGGTGGCCGAGTCGAGCGGCAACGGCATCGTGGAGTAGTGTTTTGGCTTGATTGAAGTAAGTAACACTTCCAAACTTGGTTCTGAGGGTTCGATACCCTGAACTACGTGTTATGTGATTAGAATTGAGGTGACGCACATGCCAAGTGGCGGGCGGGCAGCGTGAGAATTGTGACCTGGTTCATTCCAAGAAACCGTTTAGTGATTCTTCTTGTTGATATATGTGCTTCTATCAATGTGATTAATGTAAACAAGCTAGAAATCATGCTAGATATTATGTTATGGCTTCACGCCGATACTGTTGAGACCCGAGTGGTCGTTCTTACTGTCATCTCATGTGTTTCATTGATATTTATACTCAGTCCTATTTATGCATACCATATCATGTCTCAGTCTTGGTTATCGTTGTTTGGCACTTTATATTATTGGTTCGGGCTAGTTCATGCACTGTGAGCCCGTGTGAGTGAGACTGGAGAGTGATGACTGAGAGAGGCCGAGAGCCTGATGATGAGTGACAGTTATGGGGTCGGGCTACACGCCGAAACATGTTATAATGATTTGTGTCTGGATCTGTATTATGACAGCGCTTGGGCTGCAAGAGCCCCTCCGGAGTCTATAACACACCCCTAGTGAGCGCAAATGATATTGAGGGATGGATCTTCCCTAGACATGGATCTTGTCCAAAGTGTTTATATTTGGAGATGGCTCTTCTCCATGGGGCTTGAATGGCCTTCCTCGGTACTGAGCGAATGTGTATATTCTGGGATGGATCTTCCCTGGGCCATGTCAGCCATATACAGTACCGAGTGGGGGTGAGGTTATTATCATTAGCTGGAGATGGATCTTCTCCTTAGGGATGGATTGTCCTTCCTCAGTACTGAGTGACTACTGTCAGATATATGTGTGTGTGTGTATATATATATATATATATATATATATATATATATATATATATATATATATACCGAGATGGATCTTCCCCGGGCCGTGCGAGCCATATACAGTACTGAGTGGACGAGCAATTGAGAGTGGGAGTACATTGTGCATTTCACATAGTTGATGCATTGACATGCAATAGAAATTGAGTCATATATCCTGAACTGTTAGAGTTGCATTTATCTGATTACTTGGACTGTTTATTTAACTGCAATCATGCCAACATTACTGTTTTAAAGATTCTTTTATAATGATTGAGGTGAAGTTCGCCACTACCCCTCAGCCCGTAGTTTGGGCTTGTAACTTACTGAGTTGGTGTACTCACGTTACCCCCTGCATCTTGTGGGTAGATTTAGATATCCCAGGCCACGGTAGTGCCAGTTGATCATTTTGCTGCGGATCATCACTTGGAGAGTGCGAGGTAGCTGCCTGACGATTGTAACCCCGCCTTTCTCCTTCCCTATCTTCCTTTTGTATTTAGACTATTTCTAAACATTGATGTCTTGATGAACTTCGAAACAAGTGTAGTATGACTCATGACTTAGTGACACCCATTGTTGGAATTATCTTTCCGCATTTTGGCTTGTATTTTGTCGTTTTGTTCAATGTTTCAGTAAGAAAGATTTGTTTATATTATTTTTAAATGAGAATTTTTTTTTATTAGGAGCGTGTAGGCTTGTCTAGTTCCACGATAGGCTCCATCACGACCGGGTAGGTTTTGGGCCGTGACATGTTCGAATGCGGAAGATATTTTTCTAGGAAGCGACCAGGTTATTTGCTCGCGCTCTTTGTGTCTCTTTGTATGATGCGAAGTTTTGTTTTGCTCTGGTAGGGTCTTTGTTTTACATCATGAATTAGAAAAGAATGGCTTTATGATTGCTACATTGATTTTATGTGCTTGTAAACTTTTGGTGATTATGACACTTACAGGCTTTACCGTTTATGTTTTTTCATTATGAAAACCTGAGTTAATCATATCATCAATTTTAAATCTTATTTGAGCATCTAATCTCTATGTATATGGAAGATTTTCTGTATTTACTTTTAATAAATTTTTCTAATAATTTCAGATAGTGTTTGGGCTCATACGATAACTTAGCTTTCCTAACTTATGATACATGAGGTTTTTATTTGTCTAATTTTGCTTATTTTGAAAATAAAAAGAAATGGTATTTTAAAAAAAAAGATAAAACTTTTTTATTTCGGGTGTGGCCTTGAAATTGGAGTCTTTGAAATACCAGATATATGCCTATCGTAGTTAAATATTTCATGCCTTTGCTTTCTAGAAATTTACATTGCTGCATAGTTAAAGAGTTAACTTTATATCTTTGCTAAATTTTCCTTGTTTAGTAAACTATTAAATTAGGGTGGTTGACCCATTTTTAATTTGAACAATTCTATAATTTATTCACTACGTACTCGGGTATGTTATCTCTCTTATGCCTTAAGTATTATATTAAGGAGCTTATCCATTTTTTATGAGCCCGACATTACTATTCTAGTAATTACTAATTACTTAATTAATTCGGAGGTCAACATGAACCCTTACTTGCTTTATGTGTTATAGTACCAATGTGCTCCCTTATATGTGACACTAATAAGAATAGAAATAGAAACTTGAGATTTTTCTTTAAGTCTAGAACCATCGCTTTAGAATACTGTCTAAAGCCTCCTGAACTATAAGAATGGGACGGATAGGCTTACTAATGCACGATTTAGAAACAACTAGTGCGCTTTAGATAACAACTTAAAGATACTAATAAGGTTAGCAGACATGATTCCCCGAATAGCCAATGCATTTTTGGCTATAAAGGTCTTAGCGGTCTTAGCAAACTTTGCACGGAAGTTGATCCATTAATCGTAACAATATAGGTCCCCTTTAACTATTTTACTAATCATCCTTATATATATCATTTGTGTGGGGATAGCTAGATTTAATTTCATTTATTTGGTACATTTCTAATGGTTATTTATGTAATACTCGTTATATAATATGAGTGTTTCACTTCCGATTAGTAAATTTGCTTCTCTGTTCCTTTGACGTATCTTATTTATACGTATGCTTTCAAACAGTTTTGCTTAATCATTATTAGTCGATTCTCTTTGTCATTTAGTACTATTGATAATTAGTTGCATGTTAATCACTTAGCTATTAATAATAATTAATCCATTGGCATGCTTAAACCACTTAGTTTACTTAATAACTCATATAATCTTACATAGCTTAAAGTTCGGTCGGGAACCATATTTATGGACCTTGAAGAGTGCGTAACACCTTCTCTTTGAGGTAATTTGAACCCTTACCCGATCCGGTGATGTAGACTAGTCTAACCAGAGCTATTCACAAATAGGTGCCCTAACGCACCTTAAAATCGTTAGGTAGCGACTCTTCTTTCTTAATACCATTTAAAAGAGTTGTCACATGTCGAAACCCGCTTTTTCGAGAAAATGGGGCGCGACAACACCTAGTCTTAAGGACTAGGTAATCCTAACATTTATTTAATAACAACAATAGTAAAGAAAAATCTAACAGTCTCGATATAGAAATCTTTACAGAATTTACGTTTTTTCCCAAAATCGGTAATACAAGTCATAAGCTCTATAGAGTTAACTACAACTTCTAAATACAACTGTTTGGAAATGAGTAGGAATAGTTGAATACAAGTAGGAAGGTAACTCTGAAGCCTGCGAACGTAGCAACAGGTTTACCTTGCGTCTCCTCATCGCTGACCCGCACAGCTACTGACGATCAAAACCTGGATCGGCACAAAAACATGCAGGAGTGTAGTATGAGCACACCACATCGGTGCCCATTAAGTATCAAGACTAACCTCGGTGAAGCAGTGACGAGGATTAGTCAAGACACCCACTGTTCTAATAAACTAAACAAGCATAAGTATAGGAATAACGGAACATGACATCTATCTAATGTCTACCCAATATGGCTAAGAACATAACAACTACAATAAGAAGGAAAAATAGCAAACATCAATGGAACACCATAATAATACACAGAAGGATGGACGAGAACACAACCCAAATCCGGAAATCACAATACAATCAAGTAGTAACTCAGCACTGCAATAGTTTTCACATCAGGCCTTAGCCAACAACCCCAATAAATTAGTCAAAATCTTTAAGTGTAAACTTTCACCCGTAAGTTTTATATAGGAAGCTTTAAAAATATAATCCTTTCAAATAGGAAATTCTTTTGAAATATACTTCCTTTGAATATAAACTTTTCAGATAGATATCCTTCAAATGTAGTTCTTTCAAGATAAATGCTTTTCAAATATACTTTTCTAAATAAATGTCTTTCAAACATAGTTTTCTTCAAGATAAATGCTTTTAAAATACACTTTTCAAATAAATTTCTTTCAAACATAGTTTTCTTCAAGATAAATGCTTTTCAAATAAATGTCTTTCGAGTATAGGTCACCCTGTGACACCTAAGCATAGAAGATTAACAACTCCAAACACAGATATATCAATAGGGAAAATCTACCGGGATCTCCTCCCATAGTTTGAATTTATTATGCAGTACAGGGGGGTCTCCCGGGATACGTCCGTAGTTCAAAAATAAATATGCAGTGCTAGGGGATCTCCCGGGATACGTTCGTAGTCCGAAAATAAATATGCAGTACATGGTGATCTCGTGGAATACGTCCGTAGTCCCAAAATAAATATGCAACATGGGGATCTCCCGGAATACGTCCGTAGTCCCAAAGTAAATATGCAGCGCAACCAACAAAGACAACAATTATGGCATGACAGAAAAACTCGTACATCACCACATCAAGTACAAAGCAACATTGGCAGTGATACAAAGTACGACAAGTAAATCAACACGAGAACCTTAAATCACAAAGAAACAGTAGAACTCGTTCACAAGGGATAATCACGGTAAGGAATGCTAAGTGTAAAGAGAAAAACTTAACCAGGGAAAAATAAGACAGAGCAACGAATCCACAATATTCAAGTCAACAATAAGAAGCCAACACGAGTCAAATGATTAGAAACAAAGAGAAGTCGACTAAGATATGGGTTACCTAAACTCCTTATGAGGTTGAGCAATTATGAGAGATATTAAATAATTTAATTAAGGGTAAGCAACAAAAGATAGTCATAACTCCAATTAAGGCTAAACAATTATAGATGAGATAATAATAATTTCAATTAAATATAGGCAGTTTATGAAAAATATAACATGACGGTAGAAGAGGAATTTTTTCCAGTTAAGTCAATTATGAGTCAAATAGGCAATAGAGTGAATCTAAAAGCAAGTAATTCTAATTTAAGCAGGTAGAGATGAAACTAGTAATCAGGTACTCAGTCATAACAAGTGCAACTTCATACATAGAGAATATAAGGACCTAAGAACCCTAAAAGGCCAACCTTCTCCAAATAAGTCCGAGAACGCGCTGGTCACCTTGCGTACACAGACTACAATCAACATAGAAGACTCAAATCCTAAGGAGTAATTTCCCCACACAAGGTTAGGCAACATACTTACCTCAAAGACGACAACCCAGTACTCTAAAATGGACTTCTCAGGTGAAAAGGGCCTCTAGACGACTCAAATCTAACTAGAACAACTTCAAAGCACACATAAAACTTATAAGAAACTATTCTGGATCGATCTTTACAAAAATCTATAAATCGGCCAAAAACTGACTCTCGGGCCCGCACCTCGGAACCCGACAAATTTTATAAAACGCAAACACCCATTCCGATAGGAGTTCAACCATACAAAAATTATCAACTTCCGATACCATTTCGTCCCTCAAATCATGATTTTTTTTATAGAATTTTTCTTAATAAACCAACATTTTCCTTAACCCAAAACACAATTTAAATGATAAAAATGAAGATAAAATCACGAAATATGTTGGATTCTAGGAGAAGAACATTTACCCAATTGATTAGCTTGAAAACGCTAAAAAATCGCTCCCAAATCCGCAGTCCAAAACTCAAAATATGAAGAAGAATAGACAACCATCGATTTATATGAATCTGCCCAGGATTTCCGCATTTGCGGACGAGAAAGCGCACCTGCTCTTCCGTATTTGCGGGCAGATGTTCGCATTTCCGAACATGACTTACCAGGCCAGGGATCGCATCTGCGGATATACAGCCGCACCAGCGACACCGCAGAAGCGAAAGGGTAAGCCGTAGGAGCGAGATTCCTCGCAAGTGCGTTCACAGAACCGCAAAAGAGCCCTTCACACCTGCGTGCCAATGTCCGCAGAAGCGGGCTAGCTCCCAGGCTTCAAGGATCGCAGAAGCGACCAGACTCACGTAGAAGCGGAGCCACACCTGCGCTCCAAGGTGTCGCAGGTGCGAGACACTAGAACCATACCTGTCCTAAACTATGAAAACCATCTGAAACACACGCGAGGCCCCCGGGATCCCTCTGAACATATGTCACGACCCAAATTCCCAACCTTAGGGTTCGCGATGGTGCCTAACACCACACTTGCTAGGCAAGCCAATGTTATAACTAGTTTTATTAATTTTTATTAAAGTCTATTTAATCATAGCAGAAAAATTTTAAAAAAATAAACTAAGTCTATTTAATTTCCAATAAATAAATTCACAAATAAAATAATAAACGAGTAATTTATCCGAGCCACAAACTAAAAAAATAGCTATAAGACTACCCCAGGGTCCGGTGTCACAATTCATGAACCACTAAGAATACTACAAATAATGGGCTGAAAGAACTAATGTATAACTGTTTGAATCAATTAAAACAGTAATCCAAATAGTATGGAGAAGACTCCAGGAATCTGCGGACGCTAGCAGATCTACCTCGTGTCTCCGAATGAATGATGACAGTTACTAAAATATCCTAACTCTGGCCGGTACCTGGATCTACACAAAAGAGTGCAGAGTGTAGTTGTGATGACCCAAAAGGGCATCCCATGTTTTATAAGTCAATTCTGTGTTCCGAGGTCATGAAAACCTCCTTTTATCTCACTTCAATTTGCGTGCGCAGCCCGGGCGTGTAGCCAGGAAGCCTTTATGTGAAAAACTGAGAAAAATGATAAGTTTGATTTTGAAATTTGAATCAAGTTGACTTTGGTCAATATTTTTGGTAAACGGACACGGGCCCGTGATTTGACGGTCCTGAATGGTCTGTAGGAAAATATGGGACTTGGGCGTATGCTCGGAATCGAATTCCAAAGTCCCAAGCCCGAGAAATGAATTTTTGAAAGAAATTGTTTTATGAAAATATAAAGGATTTTTGAAAGTTGAATTATATGTGAAATCTGTGGTATTAGGCCCGTAATTTTGGTTCCGGAGCGCGGTACAGGTTCGAGATAATATTTATAACATGTATGTAAAATTTGGTAAGAAACGGAAGTCATTTGATGTGATTCGGACTCGAAGATGCAAAGTTTGATGTTTTAGAAGTTTTGGGAAATTTTCATTGATTTTGGAGTTAAATTCGTTATTTAAGATGTTATTTTGGCGATTTGATCACACGAGTAAGTTCGTAGGATGTTTTTGAGGTTGTGTGCATAATTTGTTTGGAGCCTCGAGGGCTCGGGTGAGTTTCGGGTAGGCGTAAGGGTGTGTTTAGACTCAAAAATCTGGTTTTGGCTATTTTCTGGTGTCTGGTGCGTTACCCTATGCGAACGCGTGGTAACCCACGCAAATGTGAAGAGAAACGGGGAAGGGGCCTGGGCTTACTCTATGCGAACGCGTAGGGTGAGACATGAACGCGGAGCACTGGACTGTGACTCTACACGAACGCGTCCCCTGGATCGCGAACGCACAGGGTAAGTAAGAGGCTGGGGGCTGGGTAGTCATAACCTTACGCGAACGCGGCCTCAAGCTCGCGAACGCATATGACAAGTAAGCTAAGCCTACGCGAACGTGGCCAAGGGCTCGCGAACGCGATGAGTAATTTCGCCCAGTGATTTTTAAAAACAGAATACATACAAGATTAAACCAAAATTTCATAACTTCTTCTTCCAAACTCCAAATTGGGCGATTCTTGAAAGAGAAGTTCACCACAAATTCATAGGTATGTAATCTTAGACCCATTTTCTTCAATATTTATCCACACCCATTAGATTTCTAGGCCTAAATCATGATTTTAAGGGTAGAAAATTAGGAATTTAAGTAGAGTTAGGGATTTTTGATTAATTGGAATTTAGACCTCGTTTTGGGGTCGGATTCCGAAACTAATTACATATTCGGACTCATGGGTGAATGGGTGATCGAGTTTTGGTCCGAACCTTGTGTTTTGACCAAGAAGGTCCGGGGTCGATTTTTGATTTTTTGGGAAGAATGTTAGAAACCCTATAATTAAGCATTGGAATTGAGTTATTCAGCGTTTATTGATGTTATTGAGTCAATTATGTCTAGATACAATTGATTTGGAGTCGATTTCAAAAGGAAAGGCAGTAATTGAGGCTTGATTCTGGTCGTGGAAATCGAGGTAAGTGTTTGGCCTAACCTTAGCTTGAGGGAATAGGCGTTGGGTCTTATTTGCTATGTGTTTTTACCATGTTCAACGTATAGGTGAGGTGAAGAGTACCTATATGTTGGTGTCAAGCATGCCCGTGAGTCGGATATTATGAATTACATGATTTTATTGATATTTACTGCGTTATAGATTGAATTTCACTTTGGTGGTTGTTCATTTGATGGAAATTCTTGGTTGTGAATACTGTTGAGTATTTGTTTCGGTTGAGAAATATTTTGTAAAGTTATGTACTTGAGCGAGATTGGTTATAGCTGTGTCCCTTGCCGGGACGGTGATATTTCTATTGTGGTTCCCTTACCGGGATGTTGTGATTTGTTGTCATGGTTCATGTTGTTGATTCCTTCCTTTCCAAACTTCTGTTATTGATATTGTTTGGATGAGGAAGAGTGTAAAGCACGAAGGGTGATGACGTGTATTGATTTCTGTGAGGAAGAGTGTAAAGCAAGAAGGGTGATGCCTTGTATTGTTTATTGTGAGGATGAGTGTGTAAAAGAAGGAAGAGTGATGTCGTGCCATGATAAGATATTAAAAGCACGAAGGTTGATGCCATGCCTTTTTTATTGATTATTGTGAGGATGAGAGTAAAAGCACGAAGGGTGATGCCGTGTACTTGCATTTATTATTTGGTGAGGATGAGAGTAAAAGCACGAAGGGTGATGCCGTGTACTTGCATTTATTATTTGGTGAGGATGAGAGTAAAAGCACGAAGGGTGATGCTGTGTACTTGCATTTATTATTTGGTTAGGATGAGAGTAAAAGCACGAAGGGTGATGCCGTGCACTATTTTTCTCTGTGTTGCTAATTCCTGCTATTATTTTGATATTTACTCTATTGTCTTATTTAGTTATTCTTGTTAATTTCCATCTCTTTTCCCCCAGAATGTTCCCTTTTTCTTTTGTACTTAGCTCTTTATCCCTGCTTTATTATTATTCCTTTCGAGTATTATTAAATTGGATAGGTTATCTTGGTTGTCGTGTCCTAGCCTCGTCACTACTTCTCCGAGCTTAGGCTCGACACTTACTCAGTACATGGGGTCGGTTGTACTGATACTACACCTGCACATCTTTTGTTGTGCAGATCCAGGTATAGGACCCTGTTGATACTAGAGCTAGGAGGCTTTCTTCAGTCCATCGGAGACATCGAGGTAGTCCTGCAGGCATCCGCAGGCCTTGGCGTCCCCTCCCACTTCTCTATTTCTATTTTTAGCTATTTCAGAAACAGATGTATTTACTTCTTTTAGACCCTTACATGTATCATTCGTAGATAGTCCGTGACATTGTGATTCCAAAGAATTGGATTTTGGTTATTTTGAAAATTCGTAAAATCAGTGGATTGAGTTATGTACTTTAATATGTTTTCATTTTATGCTTTTATTTGTGAAAAGATCGTATTTAACTTGTTCTCATTTAATAATAAAGAATTATAACAGACTTGACACGTTGGCTTGTCTAGCGGGTTCAATGTTTGGTGCCACCACGGCCCCGACGGTGGGAAATGTCGGGTCGTGACAAGTTGGTATCAGAGCACTAGGTTGTTTAGGTCTCACAATTCACAGGCAAGCTTGGCAGAGTCTGAGGGATCGGTACAGAGACGTCTGTACTTATCCTCCAGAGGCTGCAGAGTTTAGGAATATCTTCACATCTATTATTCTCTGTCGTGCGGTGTGACTTCTAAATGCTAATTGAATTTTTATTCTATTCTCTCGCAGATGGCGAGAACGTGTGCTTCCTTATCTACCGATCAACAACCTGATTTTCTAGTTGTAGCTCCTACGAGGGTCCGAGGATGAGGCCGAGGCTGTACTAGAGGCCGAGGCAGGGGCAGGGCTCAACCCAGAGCAGCAGCCCTAGTGGAGGATCCTCAGGTAGAGTTTGCCGATGAGGTTCCTTCTCAGACAGTTCCGGTTGGACCAGCTCAGGTCCCAGAGGGGTTCATTGCCACCCCGGTACTTCAGGACGCTCTTGTCCATTTAGTGGGTCTTATGGAGAGCGTGGCTCAGGCATGCCTACTTCCTACGGCACCAGCCGTCTCTCAGACTAGGGGAGGGGCCTAGACTCCTGCCACCCGCACACCAGAGCAGTTAGCTTCTCACTTCTATACTTCAACACCTCAGACAGCTGGGTAGCTCAGCCGTGTATTGTGGCACAGGCCGTTGAGGGAGCATCTATGTCTGCTGATGCTTTATGGAGATTGGACCGGTTCACTAAGTTGTTTCCTACTACTTTTAGTGGTGCACCTTCGGAGGATCTCCAGGATTACTTAGACAGTTGCTATGAGGTTCTTCGGAGATCGTGGAGACCAGTGGGATCGATTTTGCTACTTTTCGTCTTTCGGGTTCCGCCAAGACTTGGTGGAGGGATTATTGCTTGACCAGACCAGCTGGATCTTCGCCTTTGTCTTGGGCTCAGTTCTCCGAGTTGTTCTTGGAGAAGTTTCTTCCAGTCACCCAGAGAGAGGTCCTCCAGAGGCAGTTTGAGCGTCTACAGCATGGATCTATGACAGTTACACAGTATGAGATCAGATTCATCACTTTGGCCCGATATGCTATCATGATGCTCCCCACCAACCGAGAGAGGGTGAGGAGGTTTATTGAGGGGCTAGCTCAGTCGATTAGACTACAGATGGCCAGAGAGACAGGTACTGATATTTCAGTTCAGGAGGCGGCTAATATGGCCAGACAAGTAAAGATGGTCTTATTACAGGGCAGTGGTCAGGGGTCTGACAAGAGGCCTCATCATTTTGGCCGATTCAGTGGTGCCTCATTCGGAGGCAGGGATTCTTTTGGCAGAGGTCATCCTCCTAGACCCTTTCAGTCAGCACTTCAGGTATCCCGCAGTGCACCATCAGCTCCTATCAGTGCACCGCCGCTTCAGAGCTTTCAGAGTGGTTATTCTGGTCGACATGGAGAGTTTCAGGGCCAACAGACTCAGTAATAGAGACCTTGTTATGCTTGTGGTGGTCCAGGGCACATTGCTAGGTTTTGCCCCCGAGCTTCGAGTGGTTCTTAGCATCAGGGTTCCCGTGCTATGATTCCCGCACCAGGTTCTCCACCACCCCTTCAGCCAGCTAGGGGTGAAGGTCGAGGTGCTAGAGGTGGAGGCCAGACAGTTAGAGGCGGAGGACCGACTATTAGAGGTAAAGGTCAACCCACAGTAAGTCGACCCAAGGATGTTCAGATTGGTGGGGCCCAGCCCCGATGCTATGATATCCCCTCCAGACCTGTTGCCGAGGCCTCCGATGCAGTCATTACAGGTATGGTTTCAGTTTGCAGTAGGGATGCTTCGATTTTGTTTGATACGGGGTCTACATATATTCCTACGTGTCCTCATATTTTTCTCCTAATCTGATTATGCCTCGTGATTCCCAAAGTACTCCTGTGTATGTATCCACACCGGTGGGTGATTCTATTGTGGTAGATCGAGTCTACCGTTCATGTATAGTGGTTATTGGTTGTCTTGAGACCCGTGTAGATATTTTACTCCTTGATATGGTGGACTTCGATGTCATTTTGGGGATGGATTGGTTGTCTCCTTGTCATGCTATTCTGGACTGTCATGCCAAGGTTGTGACCTTGGCCTTATCGGGAGTACCTCGATTGGAGTGGAGGGGGACTCCTGGTCATTCTTCTAGCAGAGTTATCTCGAATATGAAGGCTCGGCCCTTGGTCGAGAAGGGATGTTTGGCCTATTTGGCCTATGTTCGTGATTCTAGTGCCGAGATTCCTCCTATGGAGTCGGTACCCATTGTTCGTGAGTTCCCTAAGGTGTTTCCTGCAGACCTGCCGGGTATGCCACCCGACAGGGATATTGACTTTTGCATTGATTTGGCTCTGGGCACTCAGCCCATTTCTATTCCACCATATCGTATGGCCCCGCCAGAGCTAAAAAAGTTGAAGGATTAGTTACATGATTAGCTAGCTAAAGGCTTTATTAGGCCTAGTGTTTCTCCTTGGGGTGTGCCAGTGTTGTTTGTTAAGAAGAAGGACGGGAGGATGAGGATGTGCATTGACTACCGGCAATTGAACAAGGTTACTATTAAGAACAAGTATCCATTGTCGAGGATTGATGATTTATTTGATCAGCTTCAGGGTGCCACAGTGTTTTCAAAGATTGACTTGAGATCTGGTTAGCATCAGTTGAGGATTAGGGCGTTCGATGTCCTTAAGACAGCCTTTTGCACTCAGTATGGGCATTATGAGTTCTTAGTGATGTCATTTGGGTTGACAAATGCCCCAGCTGCTTTTATGGATTTGATGAACCGAGTGTTCAGGCCCTATTTGGACTCATTCGTTATTGTTTTCATTGATGATATTTTGATTTACTCCTGCAGTCGGGAGGAGCACGAGAAGAACCTTCGAGTCGTCCTCCAGACTCTGAAAGACAGTCGGTTGTATGCCAAATTTTTGAAGTGTGAGTTTTGGTTGAGTTCGGTTGCATTCTTGGGTCATGTTGTATCAGTAGAGGGTATACAGGTAGATCCTAAGAAGATTTCAGCAGTTAAGGATTGGCATAGATCCACATCAGCTACAGAGATTCGGAGTTTCTTGGGCTTAGCAGGTAACTATCGTCGGTTTGTGGAGGGTTTTTCATCTATTGCAGCCCCGATGACCAGGTTGACTCAGAAGGGTGCCCAGTTCAGGTGGTCAGATGAGTGTGAGGCGAGCTTTCAGAAGCTCAAGACAGCCTTGACCACGACACCTATGTTGGTTTTTCCCTCAAGATCAGGGCCATATACCGTATATTGTGATGCTTCACGGGTTGGACTTGGTGCAGTGTTGATGCAGGATGACAAGCTTATAGCTTATGCTTCACGTCAGTTGAAGGTTCATGAGAAGAACTATCCAGTTCATGATTTGGAGTTAGCAGCCGTTGTCCATGCGCTGAAGATTTGGAGGCATTATCTGTATGGTGTGTCATGTGAGGTGTTCACAGATCATAAGAGTTTGCAATATCTGTTCAAGCAGAAAGAGTTGAATATGAGGCAAAGAAGATGGTTGGAGCTGTTGAAAAACTACGACATTACCATCTTGTATCATTCGGGAAAGGCCAATGTGGTGGCCGATGCTTTGAGACGAAAGTCAGAAAACATGGGTAGTCTTGCTTATATTCCGGTCAGGGAGCGACCGCTTGCTTTAGATGTCCAGGCTTTAGCCAATCGGTTCATGAGATTGGATGTTTCTGAGACTGGTTGTGTTTTAGCTTATACTGTGGACCGTTCTTCATTGTTTGAGCGTATTCGGGACCGGCAGTATGATGATCGTCATTTATGTGTCCTTAGGGATACGGTTCGGCACGGAGGTGCCAAGCAGGTTTTAGTTGGTGATGATGGAGTCTTGAGGATGCAAGGCCGTATTTGTGTGCCTAATGTTGATGGCCTTCGTGAGTTCATATTGCAGGAGGCCCATAGTTCCCGGTATTCCATTCATCCATGCGGCGCAAAGATGTACCAGGATTTGCGGCAGCATTATTGGTGGCGGAGGATGAAGAAAGATATTGTGGCATATGTGGCTCGGTGCTTGAACTGTCAGCAGGTTAAGTACGAGCACCAAAGACCCGGTGGATTGATGTAGCAGATTGAGATTCCTGAGTGAAAGTGGGAGCGTATCACCATGGATTTCGTAGTTGGACTCCCACAAACTCAGAGGAAGTTCGATGCAGTATGGGTCATTGTGGATAGACTGACCAAGTCAACGCAATTCATCCCTGTGGCAATTTCCTATTCTTCGGAGAGGTTAGCAGGTATCTACATCAGGGAGATTGTTCGCCTTCACGGTGTTCCCGTATCCATTATTTCTGACCGAGGTACGAAGTTTACCTCACATTTCTAGAGAGTATTTCAGCGTGAGTTGGGCACCCGGGTTGAGTTGAGTACAACATTTCATCCTCAGACGGACGGACTGTCCGAGCGTACTATTCAGATCTTTGAGGATATACTGCGAGCTTGTGTCATTGACTTTGGAGGTTCATGGGACCAGTTTTTGCCTTTAGATGAGTTTGCCTACAACAATAGCTACCAGTAGAGCATTTAGATGGCTCCTTATGAGGCGTTGTATGGTAGGCGGTGTCGGTCGCCAGTTGGGTGGTTTTAGCTAGGAGAGGCTCGATTGTTGGGTACGGAGTGAGTACAGGATGCCTTGGATAAGGTGAAGATCATTCAGGATAGACTTCATACAGCTCAGTCCAGGCATAAGAGTTATGCAGACCTCAGAGTTCGAGATATGGAATTCATGGTAGGACACTGGGTATTGCTTCGGGTGTCGCCCATGAAGGGCGTGATGAGGTTCAAAAAGAAGGGTAAGCTAAGCCCTAGATTTATTGGCCCGTTTGAGATTCTTGTCAGAGTGGGAGATGTAACCTACATGCTTTCTTTGCCACCGAGTTTATCAGTCGTGCATCCGGTGTTTCATGTATCTATGCTTCAGAAGTATCTCGCTGATCCATCGCATGTGCTTGAATTCAGTAGTGTCCAGTTGGACAAGGACTTGACCTATGAGGAGGAGCCGGTAGCCATATTAGACTGGCAGGTTCATCAGTTGAGATCGAAGAGTTATCCTTCGGTCCGTGTTCAGTGGAGAGGTCAGCTTGCAGAGGCAGCTACCTGGGAGTCCGAGTCCGATATGCGGAGCCGATATCCCCATCTATTCCCTGATTCAGGTACTATTCTATGTCCGTTTGAGGACGAACGTTTGTTTTAGAGGTGGAGATTGTGATGACCCAAAAGGTCATCCCGTGTTTTATAAGTCAATTCTGTGTTCCGAGGTCATAAAAACCTCCTTTCATCTCACCTCGATTTGCGTGCGCAGCTCGGACGTGTAGCCGAGAAGCCTTTATGTGAAAAACTGAGAAAAATTATAAGTTTGATTTTGAAATTTGAATTAAGTTGACTTTGGTCAACATTTTTGGTAAACGGACCCGGACCTGTGATTTGACGGTCCCGGAGGGTCCGTAGGAAAATATGGGACTTGGGCGTATGCTCGGAATCGAATTCCGAGGTCCCAAGCCCGAGAAATGAATATTTGAAAGAAATTATTTTCTGAACATATAAAGGATTTTTGAAAGTTTAATTATATGTGAAATCTGTGGTATCGAGCCCGTATTGTTGGTTCTGGAGCCCGGTACAGGTTCGAGATAATATTTATAACATGTTTGTAAAATTTGGTAAGAAACAGAAGTCATTTGATGTGATTTGGACTCGTAGATGCAAAGTTTGATGTTTTAGAAGTTTTGGGAAATTTTCATTGATTTTTGGCTTAAATTCATTGTTTAAGATGTTATTTTGGCAATTAGATCGCACAAGTAAGCCCGTAGGATGTTTTTGAAGTTGTGTGCATAATTGGTTGGGAGCCCCGAGGGCTCGGGTGAGTTTCGGATAGGCGTCAGGGTGTGTTTAGACTCAAAAATCTGGTTTTTAGCTATTTTCTGGTGTCTGGTGCGTTACCCTGTGCGAACGCGTGGTAACCCACGCGAACGCGTGGCAACCCACGCGAACGTGAAGAGCAACGGGGAAGGGGCTTGGGTTTGCTCTATGCGAACGCGTAGGGTGAGACGCGAACGCGGAGCACTGGGCTGTGACTCTACGCGAACGCGTCCCCTGGATCGCGAACGCACAGGGTAAGTAAGGAGATTGGGGGATGGGTAGTCATAACCTTACGAGAACGCGGCCTGAAGCTTGCAAACGCATAGGCCAAGTAAGCTAAGCCTACGCGAACGCGGCCAAGGGCTCGCAAACGCGATCAGTAATTTCGCCCAGTGATTTTTAAAAACAGAATACATACGGGATTAAACCAAAATTTCATAACTTCTTCTTCCAAACTCCAAATTGGGCGATTCATGAAAGAGAACTTCACCATAAATTCATAGGTACGTAATCTTAGACCCATTTTCTTCAATATTTATCATCACCCATTATATTTCTAGGCCTAAATCATGATTTTAAGGGTAGAAAATTAGGGATTTGGGTAGAGGTAGGGATTTTTGATTAATTAGAATTTAGACCTCGTTTTGGGGTCGGATTTCAAAAATAATTACATATTCGGGTTCGTGGGTGAATGGATGCTCGGGTTTTGGTCCGAACCTCGTGTTTTGAACAAGTGGGCCCGGGGTCAATTTTTGACTTTTTGGGAAGAATGTTAGAAACCCTATAATTAAGCATTGGAATTGAGTTATTTAGCATTTATTGATGTTATTGAGTCAATTATGTCTAGATACAATTGATTTGGAGTCGAGTTCAAAAGGAAAGGCGGTGATTGAGGCTTGATTTTGGTCCTGGAAGTCGAGGTAAGTATTTGGCCTAACCTTAGCTTGAGGGAATAGGCATTGAGTCTTATTTGCTATGTGTTTTTACCATGTTCAACGTATAGGTGAGGTGATGAGTACCTATATGTTGGTGTCAAGCATGCCCGTGAGTCGGATATTATGAATTATGTGATTTCATTGATATTTACTGCGTTATAGATTGAATTTCACTTTGGTGGTTATTCATTTGATGGAAATTCTTGGTTGTGAATACTGTTGAGTATTTGTTTTGGTTGAGAAATATTTTGTAAAGTTATGTACTTGGGTGAGATTGGTTATAGCTGTTTCCCTTGCCGAGACGGTGATATTTCTACTTTGGTTCCCTTGTCGGGATGTTGTGATTTGTTGTCATGGTTCATGTTGTTGATTCCTTTCTTGCAAAATTTCTGTTATTGATATTGTTTGGGTGAGGAAGAGTGTAAAGCACGAAGGGTGATGCAGTGTATTGTTTATTGTGAGGATGAGGGTGTAAAAGCATGAAGGGTGATGTCGTATACTTGCATTTATTATTTGGTGAGGATGAGAGTAAAAGCACGAAGGGTGATGCCGTGCCGTTTTTATTGATTATTGTGAGGATGAGAGTAAAAGCACGAAGGGTGATGCCGTGTACTTGCATTTATTATTTGGTGAGGATGAGAGTAAAAGCACGAAGGGTGATGCCGTGTACTTGCATTTATTATTTGGTGAGGATGAGAGTAAAAGCACGACGGGTGATGCCGTGTACTTGCATTTATTATTTGGTGAGGATGAGAGTTAAAGCATGAAGGGTGATGCCGTGTACTTGCATTTATTATTTGGTGAGGATGAGAGTAAAAGCATGAAGGGTGATGCCGTGCACTGTTTTTCTCTGTGTTGTTAATTCCTGCTATTATTTTGATATTTACTCTGTTGTCTTATTTAGTTATTCCTGTTAATTGTCATCTATTTTCCCTAGTATGTTCCCTTTTCCTTTTGTACTTAGTTGTTTATCCCTACTTTATTATTATTCCTTCGAAGTATTATTAAATTGCACAGGTTATCATGGGTTGTCATGTCCTAGCCTCGTCACTACTTCACCGAGGTTAGGCTCGACACTTACTCAGTACATGGGGTCGGTTATACGGATACTACACCTGCACATCTTTTGTTGTGCAGATCCCGGTACAAGACCCTGTGGACACTAGAGCTAGGAGGCTTCCTTCAGTCCACCGGAGACACCGAGGTAGTCCTGCAGGCGTCCGCAGGCCTTGGCGTCCCCTCCCAGTTCTCTATTTCTGTTTTTAGCTATTTCAGAAACAGATGTATTTACTTCTTTCAGACCCTTACATGTATCATTCGTAGATAGTCCGTGACATTGTGACTCCAAAGATCTGGGTTTTGGTTATTTTGAAAATTCGTAAAATCAGTGGATTGAGTTATGTACTTTTAGCTTGTTTTCATTTTATGCTTTTATTTATGAAAAGGTCATATTTCACTTGTTCACATTTAATAATAAAGGATTATAACAGACTTGAATATTCACGTTAGGTTGCCTAACGGGTTAAACGTTAGGCGCCATCACGGTCCTGACGATGGGAAATTTTGGGTCGTGACAGTAGTATCAGTACAACCGACCCCATGTACTGAGTAAGTGCCGAGCCTAACCTCGGCGAAGTAGTGACGAGGCTAGGACAAGACACCACACAAAACCTGGATATTTATATAATCTTGCTAGCAGGAATAATAACAATTAAGGAATTTAAAAGAAATAGCAATTAATGGGAAGGGAGTATGCTGTGGGGAATTTCTAACATAATAAACGAGGAAAACAATAAGGCAAACACAGATAGTGATCAACAATAATTTCATCAATTAAAAATAATGAGGAAACTTGTACGACATCACCCTTCGTGCTTTTACTCTCAGCCTCACCATATGCATCAATATAAAGGTAAATGTGTACGGCATCACCCTTCGTGCTTTACTCTCTTCCTCACCATATGAATCAATATAAATGTAAATGTAAATGTGCACGACATCACCCTTCGTGCTTTATCACTCTTCCTCACCTTATGCATAAATGTAAATGTAAATGTAAATGTACACGGCATCACCCTTCGTGCTTTATCACTCTTTTCTCACCTTATGTATAAAAGTAATGTGAACGGCATCACCCATCGTGCTTTATCACTCTTTCCTCACCTTATGCATAAATGTAAATGTACATGGCATCACCCTTCGTGCTTTATCACTCTTTCCTCACCTTATGTATAAAAGTACATGTGCACGGCATCACCCATCGTGCTTTATCACTCTTTCCTCACCATATGCACAAGTATGAATTATAAGTACGAATGTGCACGACATCACCCTTCGTGCTTTATCACTATTTCCTCACCCAAATAGTCGAAACAATAATATTCCGGTGAGGGAATCAACAATAGAAACAATTACATCCCGGCAAGGGAATCAACTATAACCAATCTAGTTCTAACAATTAACTTCACAAAATAAATCTCAACTTGAGCCAATGCTCAGCAAATCATCATAAGTTTTGTTCAACACGAATAGTCTTCAGTTTAAACATGGACAATACATAATAAGAATCACAACAGTCACAATATAAGACTTAGGGGCATGCTTGACACTAACATATAGATACTCGTCACCACACCTATACGTCGTACTCAACACTAACATGTAGCAAATAAGACAACAACACCTATTCCCTCAAGCTAAGGTTAGGACAAACACTTACCTCAATTTCGCATGCAACTCACTACTCAATTATAGGTTTTCCTTTCGAATTCACCTCCAATACACTCGAATCTAATCATAATTAGCTTAATATCATTAGTTAATGCTAAAGGAAGTAATTTTACTGGAAATTATGAATTTTTCTAAGTTTTCTAAAAAAAAGTTAAAACCCGACCCTGGGCCTGCTTGGTCGAAACACAGGGTTTGAACCAAATTACGTTTACCCATTCACCCCCGAGCCCAAGTATGCAATTATTTACGAAATCCGACCCTAATTCGAGGTCAAATTTTGAATTTTACAAAATTCCCTAATTCTACCCAAACCCTCAATTTTTACCATGAAAATTCTTGATTTTTGATTGAAAAATGATGAAAATATTGGGTAATTGAAAGGGTAGAGTTTAGAATTGTTTACCAACACTTTGGGGATGAACTTGGGTGAAGAAAATCGCCTCTAGGTCTTTTTAGTTCGAAAATATGAAAAATAATGGCTGCTGCCTGACTTGGATTCTGTTAAGGCAGGCGTTTGTGTTTTAATAGGTTATGGTTGCTGTGATTTTTCTTTTAATAAAAAGCGTGGAGCACCAGAAACTATTATGACATCATGTTTTTATTTTTACAAGTTAAAAATATCCCGAAGCCTACCTGAAACTCACCCGAGCCCTCGGGGCTCTAAACCAAACATGCACGCAAGTCTAAAAACATCATACAGACTTGCACGTGCGATCAAATCATGAAAATAACATGTAAAACTATGAATTTAACCTCAAAACTCATCATTTTTCTCAAGAACACTTAAATTTCACTATTTCTCAACCGAACGTCCGAATCACGTCAAATAAACTCCGATTCTCACCAAATTTCACAGATAGTACTTAAATACTATAACAACCCTGTACCGTCTCGGGAACCAAAATACGAGCCCGATACCAATGGTAAACATAAATTCCTTTCTTTATTTCATTAATAATTCAGTAAAATAATTTCTTTCAAAAATTAATTTCTAAGGCTTGAGATCTCATAATTCAATTCCGGGCATACGCCCAAGTCCCATATTTTACTGCAGACCTCCCGGGATCGTTGAAACATAGATCCGGGTCCGGTTACTCAAAATGTTGACTCAAGTCAATTAAAATCAAATTTTAACTCTAAAAATTATTATTTCTTATATTTTCACATAAACGCTTTCTGGTTTAACGCCCGGACTGTGCACACAAAACGAGGTAGTTAAAATTAATCTTTTATGGCTAATAAGCATAGAACAGAGTCTTAATTCGTAAAATGACCCCTTGGGTCATCACAATCTCCACCTAAAACGAACGTTCATCCTCAAACGGACATAGAAGATTACCTGAATTGGCAAACAAGTGTGGACATATACTCTGCATGTCCGACTCGGACCCCCAAGTAGAGCCTCAACGGGCTGACCTTTCCACTACACTCGAACTGAAGGATGACTCTTAGACTTCAACTGACGAACCTGCCGGTCTAAAATGGCTACCGGCTCCTCCTCATAAGTCAAGTCTTTGTCCAATTGGACAGAGCTGAAAACTAACACGTGGGACGGGTCACCATGATATTTCCGGAGCATAGACACGTGGAATACCGGATGAACTGAGGATAAGCCTGGAGGCAACTCAAGTCTATAAGCTACCTCCCGCACTCTATCAAGAATCTCAAACGGCCCGATATACCTGGGGCTCAACTTGCCCTTCTTCCCAAATCTCATAACACCCTTCATGGGTGATACCCAAAGCAATATTCTCTCTCAAACCATGAATGCCACATCACGAACCTTATGATCGGCATAACACTTTTTCCTAGACTGAGATACACGAAGTCTCTCCTGAATAATCTTGACCTTATCTAAGGCCTCTTGAACTAAATATGTACCCAATAAACGAGACTCTCCCGGCTCAAACCATCCAAATGGCGAGCTACACCGTCTACCATATAATGCCTCGTAAGGAGCCATCTGAATGCTCGACTGATAACTATTATTATAAGGAAACTACGCTAACGGCAAGAAGTGATCCCAAGAACCTCCAAAGTCAATAACACAAGCGCGAAGTGTATCCTAAAAAATCTTAATAGTACGCTCGGACTGCCTGTCCGTATGAGGATGAAATGCTGTAACTCAAATCGGGCACCTAACTCACGCTGAACTGCCCTCCAAAAGTGCGAGGTAAACTGCGTACCTCGATCAAAAATGATAGTCACGGGCACACCGTGAAGGCGAACAATCTCTCGAATATATATCTCTGCCAACCACTCCGAAGTATAAGTACTTGCCACTGGAATGAAATGTGCTGATTTAGTCAGCCTATCCACAATAACCAAAATTGCGTTGAATATCCTCTGAGTCCGTGGGAGTCAAACTACGAAGTCCATAGTGATACGCTACCACTTCCACCCAGGAATCTCTATCTGCTGAAGCAAACCACCGGGTCTCTAATGCTCATATTTCACCTGTTGGCAATTTAAACAACGAGCCATATAAGCAACAATATCCTTTTTCATTCTTCTCCACCAATAATGCTGCCTCAAGTCTTGGTACATTTTGGCTGCACTTGGATGAATAGAATACTTAAAAATGCGAGCCTCCTCAAGGATAAACTCCCGAAGGCCATCAACATTAGGCACACATATACGACCCTGCATCCTCAAAACACCGTCGTCTCCAACTGTTACCTGCTTGGCACCACCGTGCCGAACTGTGTCCCTAAGGACCATCAAATGCGGGTCATCATCCTGCCGATCTCTGATACGTTCAAGTAAGGAAGACCGAGCGACTGTACAAGCTAGAACACTACTGGGAGAATTATCCAACCTCACGAAATGATTATCCAAAGTCTTAATGTCTGAAGCTAACGGTCTCTCACCGACTGGAATATATGCAAGGCTGCCCATACTCACCACCTTTCTACTCAATGCATCGGCCACTACGTTGGCCTTCCCTAGATGATATAATATAATGACATCATAATATTTAGATAACTCTAACCATCTCCACTGCCTCAAGTTTAGATCCTTTTGCTTGAACAAGCACTGGGGAGTACTCCGCACACGGCACACCATAAAGATAGTGCCTTCAAATATTCAATGCATGAACAATGGTTACCAACTCCAAGTCATGGAAAAGATAATTCTTCTCATGAACCTTCAACTGTCGCGACACATACGGAATCACCTTGCCATCTTGCATTAATACTGCACCAAGTCCAATACGAGATGCATCACAATACACCGTGAAAGAACCTGAATCTGATGGTAACACCAACACCGATGCTGAAGTCAAGGCTTTCTTGAGCTTCTGAAAGCTCGCCTCATACTCGTTTGACCATTTGAATGGGTCACCTTTCTGAATCAATTTAGTCATAGGGGCTGATATAGATGAAAACCCCTCCACAAAATGACGGTAGTAACCTTCCAAAACCAAGAAACTCTTGATTTCCGTGGCTGTAGTGGGTCTAGGCCAGTGCTTGATTGCCTCTATTTTCTTAATAGTTGTTCATAGCCAATTACAGAATTATCAAATAGCTTCACGTTAACAATAATCTCCTTTCAAACCTTCACAATAATAATAATGAGATACGATGCTTGAAGACCTCGTAATTATATACCCAAATAAACGTGTCTCATTTAACGCCACATGGGAGGGCACCTACCTTGTATGTTAAAGCTCAATAATTGTAGCACGAATTTGGAAAATTATGCACAGATAATCTTTATACAATTTTTTTGAATAAACCTAACAGGCATGACTCACTATTAGTAATATAGTACAAATTTTAATTTCACGAGGGAGAATTTAAACACAAGAATTTTTCATCATACGGATATCGTCCTTACATAACTTCCACCTCGGATCGTAGCCCGATTTAAACATATCAAATCATATTAAAATGCGAGGATCTCGCCCTCAATTATGAATCACAAGTAATATGCATAGCGTGCCAATCAAAACATTCCATTTTCTTCTTTTAAATATTTTCCGTTAAACAAAATTACAACACATAATGATAGACATAACTATCTCCATAGAATTTGTCAATACAAGTATTCACATAAGTAGATTTTAGAGTTACGAATCTCACCCGAGAGTGGATCATATTAAGAGGACTTTTCTAGATACTCATAACCGAATCAAGTTAAGGAAATTATCACTTTAGAATAACTAGAGATTGTTCTTGTAATGGCACCATTTGATATAACAACCTCAACCATACCATAAAAAATATATCAACATGTTGGGTCTCTACCTCTAGGAATCTGACCTCCACCTTCGACATTCCGACCCCTTTTTCCCTAGTTTGTCAAGTAAGTTGAGTTGTAACTGCAATGGGGCACGCAGCCTGAGTGCTCTGATGAAATGATTCGCCTGCTCATACCGAGTTTATACCAAATAACTTGGAATAACCGTTGTAGGAATCTCATAGCGGTGGTGCATTAAAAGAACTCATTAAAGCACCCCGAGTAATCAGATATACAGACTGGGCTGGTCGGTTGCCCGAGCCCTTGCCGAAATATTTTGTTGTTGCAAAGCAAAATCCACTGAATCTTTTAGAACCTCGAGACCTCTTAGTCTCCTTAGCTTCCTCTTTTTCTCATCCCGGACACATTCTAACATCTAAGCAATTTCTACCACTAGCCGAAATGAAGTATCAACTTGCCCTAAGTCGTACATAATTTTTTTACAATCATAATCGAGTCCTTTAATGAGTCTAGGTACTCTCCTTATGGCTATATGAACTGAAGTAGGAGTATGACGGGATAACTTATCAAACCTGATGGCATGTCCTGACACCGTCATGGTGACCAGACGCAATTGTTCAACCCCTATGCGCCACGCATTATGGAGAGTCCTAGAAACAAACTCTTTCAATAACATTTATGAGAACTGATTCAAGTAGTTGGTGTTGCATTGGCTGGTCGTCCTCTTCATAGGCTTGCTACAAACACCGGCGACCCATTTCTTCTTTTACTATGCTGACTCAACACTGCTGAGCTACCCCATTTATTCATATGCTCTTCATTATTCTTTGGGGTAACTCTTATCCTTATTGATGCACAATGATCCCTAAGGTAAAGATATATACAGATAATTCTTGGCACGAACCATATAGTCTAGAAGCTCGTCAACCACTATACTCCTCTGGAGCACCCCAAAATCCGCAACCGTGACTTCCACGCTGAGTAGACCTTCTGTAGATTTAAAGTTGGCTATATAACTCCTTTGGTACTGAGGTATAGGGTTATTAAGGAGTAGGACATATCGCAACTTGCAAAATCTCAGGCCTTATACATTCCAAGCCAAAACCGATATAGCACATGACCCCGCAATCTATTCCTTGACGGTGGACTTCCCCACTTGGCACGAAGTCACATGTCACAATGTTTGATAATACACAATGTTAAACTCCACAACTCATATAAGTCAAACAGATGCCAAGGTCCGTTGCACCCCTACATGATTCACTGGGTGATCTCTCAATATGTCTACATCTTCATACAGAGCCACAACTGGTCTAGTAATTACATAATCTTCCACCACCTCTTGGTGGAATCAGTCATCTGAAACACAACAAAATCAACCCCATTGCTTTTAATTATTCCCTTGTTATGCAATACTAGAGTAGCTATGAATCCTTATGGAATATGGACTAGTCCAACATGTACCAACTGAGCTAGTACCTCTACGTGTACATCCATTTGAGAATGTACAATAGATGATGATGTTCGAGCTTTAGACTGAGCTCTGCTTCTATCTCTTCCCCATAATCGTAGTTGTCGTTGGGGCTTCATCTCTAGTCCGATTGTAGACGCTTCGCGTGCTGTCGAGATTTGTGAGAGGACAAGAATAGACAAGTTCAATCATCAATGGTAGAATAAATTCACACGATAGAGTAGAATAGAAGTGAAATTGTTCCTAACTACATAGCCTCTGAGAGATAAGTACAAACGTCTCCGTACCGATCCTTCAAACTCTATTAAGCTTGTTCGTGAATTGTGAGACCTAGGCAACCTAGTGCTCTGATACCAACTTGTCACGACCCAAATTCCCAAATTTAAGGATCATGATGGCGCCTGACACCACACTTGCTAGGCAAGACAATGTTAGAACTACTTTAATTAATTTCTATTAAAGTCTATTTAATCATAGCAGAACAATTTTAAAAAAAATAAACTAAGTCTATTTAATTTCCAACAAATAAAGTCACAAATAAAATAATGAACGAGTAATTAAGCCCAGCCACGAACTGAAAAAATAACTATAAGACTACCCATGGTATCGTGTCATAATTCACGAACCACTAAGAATACTACAAATAATGGGCTGAAAGAATTAATGTATAATTGTTTGAATCAATTAAAACAGTAATCCAAATAGTATGGAGAAGACTCCAGGAATCTGCAGATGCTAGCAGATAAACCACGTGTCTCCGAATGAATGATGACAGTTACTAAAATATCCTAACTCTGGCCGGTACCTGGATCTGCACAAAAGAGTGCAGAGTGTAGTATCAGTACAACCGACCCCATGTACTGAGTAAGTGCCGAGCCTAACCTCGGCGAAGTAGTGACGAGGCTAGGACAAGACACCACATAAAACCTGGATATTTATATAATCTTTCTAGCAGTAATAACATAAATTAAGGAATTTTAAAAAAATTAACAATTAATGGGAAGGGAGTATGCGATGGGGAATTTCTAACATAATAAACGAGGAAAACAATAAGGCAAACACAGATAGTGATAAACAATAATTTCAGCAATTATCACAATAATTTCAGCAATTAAAAATAGAAAGGAAACTTGCACGGCATCACCCTTCGTGCTTTTACTCTCAGCCTCACCATATGCATCAATATAAATGTAAATGTGCATGACATCCCCCTTCGTGCTTTACTCTCTTCCTCACCATATGCATCAATATAAATGTAAATGTAAATGTGCACGGTATCACCCTTCGTGCTTTATCACTCTTCCTCACCTTATGCATAAATGTAAATATAAATGTAAATGTGAATGTGCACAGCATCACCCATCGTGCTTTATCACTCTTTCCTCACCTTATGCATAAATGTAAATGTACATGGCATCACCCTTCGTGCTTTATCACTCTTTCCTCACCTTATGCATAAATGTAAATGTACATGGCATCACCCTTCGTGCTTTATCACTCTTTCCTCACCTTATGCATGAATGTAAATGTACATGGCATCACCCTTCGTGCTTTATCACTCTTTCCTCACCTTATGTATAAAAGTAAATGTGCACGACATCACCCATTGTGCTTTATCACTCTTTCCTCACCATATGCACAAGTATGAATTATAAGTACGAATGTGCACGACATCACCCTTCGTGCTTTATCATTATTTCCTCACCCAAATAGTCGAAACAATAATATTCCGGTGCGGGAATCAACAATAGAAACAATTACATCACGGCTAGGGAATCAACTATAACCAATCTAGTTTCAACAATTAACTTCACAAAATAAAATTCAACTTGAGCCAATGCTCAACAATGGTCAATTACCAAGGAATCATCATAAGTTTTGTTCAACACGAATAGTCTTCATTTTAAACATGGACAATACATAATAAGAGTCACAACAGTCACAATATAAGACTCAGGGGCATGCTTGACACCAACGTATAGATACTCATCACCATACCTATACGTCGTACTCAACACTAACATGTAGCAAATAAGACAACAACACCTATTCCCTCAAGCTAAGGTTAGGCCAAACACTTACCTCAATTCCGCATGCAACTCACTACTCAATTATAGGTTTTCCTTTCGAATTCACCTTCAATACACTCGAATCTAATCATAATTATCTTAATATAATTAATTAATGCTAAAGGAAGTAATTTTACTGGAAATTATGATTTTTTCTAAGTTTTCTAAAAAAAAGTTAAAACCCGACCCCGGGCCCGCTTGGTCCAAACACGGGGTTTGAACCAAATTACGTTTACCCATTCACCCCCGAGCCCGAATATGTAATTAGTTTCGAAATCCGACCCCAATTCAAGGTCAAAATTTGATTTTTACAAAATTCCCTAATTCTACCCAAACCCTCAATTTTTACCATGAAAATTCTTGATTTTTGATTGAAAAGTGATGAAAAACATTGGGTAATTGAAAGAGTAGAGTTTAGAATTGTTTAACAACACTTTGGGGATGAACTTGGGTGAAGAAAATCGCCTCTAGGTCTTTTTAGTTCGAAAATATGAAAAACAAATGGCTGCTGCTCGAGTTGGATTCTTTTAAGGGGTGTTGATGTTTTAATAGGTTATGGTTGCTGTGAATTTTTTTTAATAAAAAGCATGGAGCACCAGTGCACCAGAAATTGTTATGAAAACAGATTTTTTTTACAAGTTAAAAACATCTCGAAGCCTACCCGAAACTCACCCGAGCCCTCAGGGCTCTAAACTAAACATGCACGCAAGTCTAAAAACATCATACGGACTTGCTCGTGCGATCAAATCATGAAAATAACATGTAAAACTATGAATTTAACCTCAAAAATCATCATTTTTCTCAAGAACACTTAAATTTCACTATTTCTCAACTGGACGTCCGAATCACGTCAAATAAACTCCGATTCTCACCAAATTTCACAGATAGTACTTAAATACTATAACAACCCTGTACCGTCTCGGGAACCAAAATAGGGCTCGATACCAATGGTAAACAAAAATTCCTTTATTTATTTTATTAATAATTCAGTAAAACAATTTCTTTCAAAAATTGATTTCTAAGGCTTGGGACCTCGGAATTCAATTACGGGCACACGCCCAAGCCCGATATTTTACTGCGGACCTCCCGAGAATGTCGAAACACAGATCCGTATCCATTTACTCAAAATGTTGACTCAAGTCAACTAAAACTAAATTTTAACTCTAAAAATTATTATTTCTTATATTTTCACATAAAAGCTTTTCGATTTCACGCCCGGATTGCGCACACAAAACAAGGTAGTTAAAATTAATCTTTTTATGGCTAATAAGCCTAGAACAGAGTCTTAATTCGTAAAATGACTCCTTGGGTCATCACAACATACCAACAAGTTCTAAAACCTAATACGGACCCGCTCGAGGTCTCAAATCACATAAAAACATGACGAAACTACGGATCACACCATGAATCAAGCTTATGAACTTTCAATTCTTCCAACTTCTAAACCTCATGTCGAAACCAATTGACATCACGAAGCTGTTCCAACTCTCCGAATCACATTCCGACCCTGATATCGCAAAAGTCAAATGTGGGTCAAACTTCTCCATTTTCCAAACTTCAAATTTTCTGACTTTCGCCGAATTGCCTCAAATTACCCTACGGCCCTCCAAATCCGAATCCGGACGCGCGCCTAAGTCCAATATCACCATACAGAACTGTTGACATTATCCAAAACTTATTCCGGAGCCGTTTACACAAAACTCAAGTTTCGGTCAAATTTTACCGCTTAAGCTTCCAAAACTAGAATCCTTCTTCCAATTCGATTCTGAATCATCCGGTAACTGAATCCAACCATGCACGCAGTTCGATATACACAATGTGAAGCTATTCAAGGCCTTATGCCACCGAACGAAGCTTAAATTCTTAAAACGACCGGCCGGGTCGTTACAGAATTTCCTGGGGGAAAAAGGATGAAAAGTAGATGAGAAGGAAGAAAATTGGGGAAAGAAGAGAGAAGGAGAGAAAGAGAGAGAGAAAGAGAGGGGAGGGGGGGGGGAGCGCAGGGATGAGGATTCCCTATTCAAATCCTAATATAAAGAGATACTTATCTAAAACTAATTTTCATATAATTGGTAAACTGTATATGCTCATGTAATTATGTTAAAATTTGAATAGGGAGAGTAATAAAGTTTCATATATAGTATAGGAAGGTAAAAATTCTTTTGGGACTGCGGTGAACGGTAAACAATGCACATATAGCTAATTTTAGGACCATCATTTAAGTCATGGTCGCAGTGTATAATAACTTATGCGATAGAAGTTGCAAAAACTCATATACGAAATTTGGCAGCAAACCTCCGGTGTTTTTGCCTGAAGTTCAGTTTGCTAAGGCCAAACTTTCGACATATTTGTCTTAAGTTTGGCTTGTGAAGGTCAAACTTTCGAGTTTTTTTTTGTTTAACGTTTGGCTTACTAAGACTAAACTTCCTAAATCTTCCATGAAGTTCACGTGAGCAAATTTCTTCGTAGAAATAATTTGTTCTTCAAATTTTAACAATCCAACATACGATTGAATGCCGAAATTTATTTTTGATGAGCTCAAATTTGAAATATAAGTCCAAATATATATCATAAAGAATAAACTTCAATTAACAATTTGTCAAAATAACAATAAAGCCATTTTGTCATCTTCCGAATTTTCTAAAAAACCTTCAATGATGATCTTTTTGGATTTGTCACTCAATTTTTCGTCCCTTCATATACAAGTTACAACGCATTGTTGCGACAATATAAAACTTTTTGATTATCCCCCTATCTTTTGAATGGAAATGTAAGAGGAGTAATATCTGATCACCATGGTTGAATAATTCTTGGCTGGTTGATTTCAACTCAAATCACGCTTTAGTATTTTGAAAACATAGAACAATAGAAATGATGGTAAGAGTTGAAATAATGATCATAGTCAAAATGAACTTTATCTTCTTTCTATGTGTTATATGACTGTTTTATTTTTCAGGTTCTTTCTTACACTTGTTAGTGATGTTTATCTTGGGGTGGCTCAAGGGGTAGGATAGTAAAGCATTTGCTTTAGCCCCTAATTTTGGGGTCACAAAAATATTTTTATTGTGAATTTCTATCTTATTTTTGTTAGTAATCTGTATTTGTAAAACAATTCTGGAGAAAATAAATAACATAACCAGAAATGTAAATGAAATAACAAAACCAATTCGAGCCCACTGAATTCACAGTGTTTCCTTAAGGAATTTAATCCCCTCATAGTACCCAAGGTTATGGATTATTTCCTCCCAGGATAGAACGAATTACACACTGCTGTAGTGGTACTTCAAACCCCAGTGTTTCAGCGAACACAATGTTCGGTTGGAAATCACTTACTGTTGCTTTCTTTGAAGTTAAAATATGCAGAAGAAAGGAGGAGAACTTAGAAATTAGTATGTAAAATCTGAGAGAATGGACTTGTATTTATAGCCAAAGTTGGGCTGAAATCTGAAGAGGTGCAACTCTTCAGAATGGTTGTTTTTGCAAAACGGCCAAATGCAAAATACCATGACATAATTGGCTATTTACTGAACAATAAAGAGGGAAAATTGAAGGGTAGTTAATTTTCTGTTACAAAAACATAAAACTGAATATTGGATACTGAAATGGATTTAATATTAATATTTTGTTATTAAACCAAATATTTATTAACATTTATGTTAATATTTACTATTAACAAATAAATTTGGTCCAAAAAATTAATCAATCAATCGATCATTTGACCAAATCTGAATCCAAATCCGAAGCCGAAGCCGAGGCTGAGCCGAGCCGAGCGAGCGACGATGATGACGGCGCACGGCTTGCCTTCTTCTCAACTCTTTATGAGCTAGAAGAAGAGCAATTGCTTATATACCCATCAAAAACCTTTTCCTCTTCCCATGTGGGACAATCAAGGAGGAAACCTCAAATATTACTCAAATATTTCTTTTTTCCCTCCATTTTCCATTCACCCTATTTTAAGCTATTAATGCTTAAAAACCCAACAATCCCCCACATGAATGGGGAATGGCTATATCACGGAATTATGCATGAAAAACTGTGTGATTCGCAAGCAAGGATTAATTGCATATGGATAAGTAGGTTTCCCTTTGAACTTTCCGTAGTGAACTTATGTCGGATATACTCGATCAATCGGTAGATTTGATATCTTTGAACCGTCGAACTTTGGTGTATACCTAGACAACCACAAGTCACACAACCAACCCTTAACCGTCTTTGGTTCTCATTGTTGGGTTCGTTTCAGCCATGAACATCGCCTGGTTTCATAAGTGCATAGAGAACTGGCCTTGCAAAATTCTCTTTGAAACGGCTAACACTTCACACTTACATAGGTGATTCTTAAACGTGTCATCCAGTAGATACACAATTTGATATACCCCGTATCAAATTTAGAAATCATTAAAAAGCCTTAATGCTTTATACTTGGTACTGAACACTGTCTCATCACGAGAATGGACCAAAAGTTTAGTTGACAATGTTGAACCGTCATTAATAACTTTGTTTCATCTCCTTGAACCTAGATTTTGGGATCTCCAGTCTTCTAGGTAGAGTTACCGCCACTATGACTTGTTCTCACCATGGTCCCATTCCCCTTGATAATTTCTCAACTACCTCTCTAGTTAGGCCTTTTGTAAGTGGATCCGATACATTATCACTTGACTTTACATAGTCAATCGTGATAATTCCTCTACAGAGTAATTGCCTAACGGTTTTATGTAGTCGTATATGACGAGATTTACCGTTATACATAACGCTCCCAGCCCTTCCAATTGCCGCTTGACTATCGCAATGTATGCATATTGGTGCCAACGGTTTGGGCAAGAATGGAATATCTTCCAAGAAATTCCGGAGCCATTAAGCTTCTTCACCAGCTTTATCTGAGGATATGAACTCAGCCTCCATTGTAGAGCGGGCAATACAAGTTTGTTTGGACGACTTCCAAGATACCGCTCCTCCACCAATAGTGAATACATGTTCACTTGTGGATTTGGAATCAGTTGATCCGGTGATCCAATTTGCATCACAGTATCCCTCAATGACCGCAGGATATTTACAGTAGTGCAAAGCAAAGTCCTGGGTATGTACTAAGTACCCCAAAACTCGTTTCATAGCCATCCAATGAGATTGACCTGGATTGCTCGTTTATCGACTCAATTTACTTATAGCACAAGCTATATCTGGTCGGGTACAATTTATGATGTACATTAAGCAACCCAACACACGAGCATAATCCAATTGTGATATGCTTTGGCCTTTG
>ML248742.1:0-16719 GCA_005239495.1 Nicotiana undulata
ACATATTTATAACAATACACGTACCGTATGCTCAAACACCACAAGTGATTTTACAAAGATTAAGGTTAGCCATACATACCCGAAGTCGAGTTTCCCTTTTCAACTTTAACTCACAATCACCGAACCGATTAGTACCGTCAATCTAGTTCACAATTAGACATATTCAACTCAGAATTTGAAGTCATGCATGCAATTCAGACTCTCTCAAGCATTTTGTCAAGCACTATGTGAACCCATTAGATTTCCAACCCTATCTTTGTGAAGTTTTCCCCAACCCACTCTCTTACTAGGTTAGCACCATTTTTTTTAAACATGCATGCAAGGTCTTAGCTAATATTTCTAAGATTTATTCCAGGCCAACCCTTCCTTTGTTTAAAAATCAGAAAATTAATGAAAAGAAAGAAAAGAGGTTGGGAACCCTTACCTGCTAGAATGGGGAAGAAAGGGATTACTCGAATTNGACCTTGAAATTCACTTTGATGGAAGGATCACTTACTTTCTCAAGAACTCTCCTTTCCTTCTCTCTATTTGTTCAGAAAACTTGTTAAATTGAAAGGGGGCAGGGGTTAAATGAAACTGGGGTCGGGTATAAAAATTTAGAAAATTAAAAGACCGTGTCGAATATGTGGTTAGGAATGCGATCGCATTCCTGACATGCGGTCCGCATATTGGACCGCAGAATGGCCCCCAGGAAGGCCAAATTTTGAAAACATTCTGCCCGGGTATGCGACCACTATGCGGTCCGCATACTCATTATGCGATCGCATTATGCGTCGCATAACACCCCTTCAATTGGGAAGCAATCTGCCCGTGTATGCGACCACTATGCGGTCCGCATACACGTTATGTGATCGCATAGTGCGTCGCATAACCCCCAATTTCTGGAAAAATTAAGTCCTTTCAAATCTGGGGTATTTTTACAAAAATTAAGGTCCGTTTTAAGAATTTCCCAGAGTTAACCACTCGGGGACTTATTCGGGCATTATTTTAAGCAAGAAATTTTACGGGTCTTTACACTTATGTCCCATCTAGGGACGTATCATAGGGAAACTCAGCCTCTGTAAATGAGTAATCTTCTATCTAGTCAAGGCCTCCAGGGAGGTATTAGCTTAGGGATGAGTCATCATCATCACACAACACTTCATAGGGTTCGGAGAGTGCTATTCAGGCTTCTGAGCCTTCCACTACATCTGTCCCTTAGGCACCAGAGTCATCTGTTCAAGACATCCTTGATGATGGCATAGGGGGAGATGATACAGTTACCGTCCTTGAGAGATCGAAGAAGAAAGAGGTATGGGAGGACCAGTTTGTCAGTTTGGTTGTTTTCTCCAGCTTCTGTGAACGGTGGCCAGTGAGGTCGCTCACTCTTGAGTGCCGGTTTAAGTAGAAAGATCTAGAGAAGTATAACCCTGCAGTATTGAGGCAGTTTCGAGAATGCAAAGGGTGGATGTGGTTTACCCAAAGCGTAGTGGATGCCAAGGAGTACCTTTTCCAGGAATTCTATGCAAATGTGGCACATATAAAGAAAGGGACAAAGGTGATGAAATTGAGAAACCTCAAGGTGCGATTTGAACAACATATACTGAACACTTACTTGGGTTTTGATGATGTCGAGCCCACATAATACCTAGAGAAATGTGCACTTGGGGATGCATCTCGGCCATGGCTAGCAGAGATTCTAGCAGCTCCTGAGCCACCACCACCATGGATTACAATAGGGGTTTCTATTCAAAGGAGCAATCTAATCTTTGAGGCAAAGGGGTGCAAACCTTTGTATGTAGCAGACTAGACCCGTGCCAGAATGAGACATATCTTCCGATCCTTAGGGAAGTTGTATTTGCTTCCATCATGACCGGGTACCCTATCAATGTGGGTGCCGTGATGTCGGCTAACATCTTTGTGGTCACCCTGCAAGCTGACACATCCTACCCGTATCCCAACACCATTACAGAGTATCTCACGGATGCGAGGGTAGAGCCGAAGGACTTCGATAAAAAGGTGCATGCGAAGAAGCTTTTTTCATGGTACTCATTGTTGGATGCACACAACCCTATAAGAAAGGGTCAACCATCTACCACCACAGGCCAGTCTGATGAGCCATCAGTGGTAGTTGTAGAGGTAGTTGATATTCCATCCACTTCAGGCGAGACTTCATCTAGTGCCGCAACTATGCCTCCACCACCATCCACAGTTCCTACTGCAGTTCCTATCACAAGTCTCACCTCGTCTTTGAAGTCGATGTCCATACCTACTGCTCTACTTTCTGCACTATGAGTCTCCTAGACCCTCGTGAGCCTCAAAAACTGGATACAGACAGCTACTGCAAAGCTATCTGACTTATCCAGTACTGTTGCAACACAGTCTTCTATTCCGGCACCTCAGATGCCTCCATCAGTGGAAGAAACATTGAAGAACATCCTAGAAAACCAAAACACAATCATGACTAATATGGTGAAACATGGGTCATTGATTGAGGAGTTGGGCAAAGAAGTAAAGAAGATGAGAAAGTCCCAGACCTCCAAGAAGTCAGTGGACAAGCTCCGGAGACAGGTTACCAAGCTTGCTGAAGCCGGAGACATCCCCTTTGACATGCTGATTCAACCCACACCACCCAGGCCCAGATCCTACAGCACCAGCTGGCCAGTCTGAGGAGCCAGTTACGTGGTCGTTTGGGCCCTCTACTCTATCCTCTTTAACAATACAGTTACGTGAGGGGTGAGATGATTTGTTGCTAGTCCAAGTACCCATGTGAAAGGTGTAGAACTTGCCCCGAATGTGTTTCAAGGTGAAATCTTAAGTTTTGCTTGGCTTGAGAAGTGATTGTAGGCTTTCCTTGGCCCGATTGAATTTTCAATTGCCTACCATTGTTGTTATCCCTAGCCAAACCATTTGAGCCTCGAGCCTTTATCATTTGATAACCATGTTACAAGCGTTTACCCATTTTGTCGTGAACCTCTCTTGGCACCCGAGCTTTCCTTAATACTCTTGTGAAACAATTAGCTAAAACATAAGTTTAGGGGAGAAACAAGGAACTTGAAAGAGGTATCAAGGCACAAAAAGAGAAAAGAAATGATGAGAAGGACAAGCAAGAAAAGAAAGAACAAAAAAAAAGTGAATAAATGGAAGAGTTGAAGGGATTCAAAGAGCGGTAATGATCCAAAACATGGAGAAATCAAATAGGGAGAAAATGAATGTAATGATCAAGAAAGAGTGATGTTAAGTCTCTCTAGTTCCCCAAGAAAAAGAAAGTGCCTCAAAGAATTGGTAAAACATGAGCCGAGAATAAAAAATGGAGTGCTTAAGAAAAGGTGAACCCACTCAACCATAATGTATCCAACCCTAATCCAAAAGACTTCATTACATACCAAAAGGAGATCTAATTGATTTAAAGCCGAGTGAGCTTACATTAGTGGTGATCCACATGAGGGGCAAGCCTATGATACTTGAGGCCGTACTTGCGACATTCTCTTGAGAGAGATGCGTGAACCTTTCACAAATCTTTGGATTGAGTGCTAATTTCTTAAGTGAACTAGGAAAACGGAGAGTAGAGGAGGAGGAGTTTGGGATCCACAATGACCTACATGAGAAAGCGACCCTTGTTGAGTAAAACCAAATCTTGATGCTCAAGTGTCACGGTAAAACTATATGTGCATGAATGTTTAACTTGTCACCTTGTTGATAATACATAAGTAGTGTGGGTAATTGTTGGTCCCAACAAATGTGTGAATGACTCACCTTTGACTGGCTGAAATGAACCTTAACTTGTGGAGGCGGGAACTATTTTGTTTGCTTGAGGACAAGCAAATACTTAAGTTTGGGGGAGTTGATAAGTGGGGATTTTGACTACTTATTAGCGCCTTTTAGATTTTGTTTAGTCTAATTGCATTGAATTATGTTCCCCAAAACTAATGAAAAGTGCAAAATTGCAGGAGTATTGGAATTTGGACCCCCGAGATGAAATCTGGCTAAAAAAGGAGTAGTCTACACACAAGGCAATAAAAGGCACATAAGCTTACAAGGTGCAGTCCGCAAAATTCCATCTACGATCTCAACAAAAGAAGAAAAACTCAGCAGACTTTTGTGCAAATTGCGGACCATACATGAATTGTGTGGCCGCAAAAGAAGGGCTTGAGACCAAGATCAGAGAGATGAAAAAAAGATCAAGTCTAGAGCTTCACTGAATTGCGGTCCACACAAGATTTGTGCAACCGTATAAGATTGTCTTGCGGCACAATCATACTATTGCGGACCGCAGAAGAGTGCGTTATCACTGTAGTGCTAAATCTGTGGACCGCATAAATATTGCCTCATGGCCGCAATTCAGAATTGTGCTTCCGCAGAATCCCAGTTCCTGCTAGATGAGGAAGTGTACGGACCGCACATATTAATGTGCGGCTGCAAAACCTCCCGAGGGGCAATTTTATCTGAAATTCCTAGCCTTGCATAAATAGACGAGTTTAAATTAAGTCAAGTTTTTACATCAGCAAGCTCTGTAGCCATTTTTCTTTGCCTCTTTTAGAATTTTTCTATATTTTGGTGTATTTTACAATAGATTTTATCATTTTAACTTTATATTATGAGTTTAATTAGTATTTCTTCTTCTCTTTCTTCAAACCCAAGCATGCGTAGCTAGATTTTTACTAGGGTTGTGACTCAACCCTAGTGTGTAAATCTTATGGGTATCTAATCTAGTGCTTATTTATGATTGAGTTTTTATTATATGTCCTAGTTCATGCTTTAATTTGTGGGATTAATGGTTGCAAACATTAGTTCATGCCTATTTAACTTAGTCTCTACTTGAGAAAGAGAGACTTAGTCTAGGAAAACTTTTCTAACAAGGAATTAGGTCAATCGAGTGATTGATTAACCCAATTAAAGGGTTCAACCTAGAGATAGTAATAACCCAACTTGAGCTTTTATCAACTGTTTTGTGTGATACCCATTTGGTCTTGAGAATTCCAAATAGGGCAAAACCACTCTTTGATCGAGAGGTATTGGGTGGGTAATTGAGAGGTGATAGCTATTGCACACCCCGATCAACAAAACAAGCATTAAGGTTCTTATCCTATTATGCAAACACATAGGTAATGGTCACATCCCTAGGTTTTTTATCAATTTGAAAAACAACCAAAACAATTATCCTAGTCTTATTTCTTTATTCTGCAAACTTTAGCGTAAAACTAGAAATAGAAACAAACCCTTTTTTTGTTGAAGTGCAAATTAAGATAATTCAAATTCATGAATTAATATATATACCCTTAACTCCCATCTAGCTCCTTGTGGGTTCGACCCCGACTCTTCGTTGGGTTACTATAATTGCAAACGACTGTTTCATACCTTGTTTTGAGGTGTGCATTTGGACGCGATCAATTTTTGGCGTCGTTGCCGGGGAGTTAAAAATAGTGTTAGCTATATATTTGGGTGTGTTTTTAAAATATCTTCTTTTCCTCGTGTTACTAACGTGTTTGAGAAATTGTAGGTGCAATCATGGGAAAAAATGAACTCAAAAATATTGCTTTGGGGGATGTGGATGTTGTGGATGATAAAATGACTCATAATTACTCCCAACACATTATAATGACTCCCAACGCATGTCAGTCATCGGCAAGCCACTCCTAGATGCGAAATGGCGCAGAGCCCCTATAAATACCCCTTCTTTCATTCATTTTTTACCTTTTACCAAGCATCTACCTTCGATCCTTCAAGATATCACTGCCTTCCTTCATTCATCAATATTCTTACCTTTGTTCTTCAAAGTGCAACCTTTCTTTATCTCTCACTTAAGCCGGTGTGCTTGATTTTCTTAGCAAGTTCTCACCCTTCATTCTCCTCATACTGCTTCACACCTTCAAACCTTTTTATTAAGATAAAACAAATGGCAAGGACTTCCCGGACCATTCCCGAGAAAGATGCTCCTTCTTGTACATAGCCGACCATTAAGGCGAGGAGACTGTCCCTGATGTGGTCTTCCTCGAGAAGTTTGCTTCGAGCGTCACTGATGAACCAGCAGCTGAGCCCCCCTTGAAAATGTTCATCCCCGAGGGGTGTTAGATTGATGATGACTTCAAGATTGAAAAGCCCTCTTTGGTTCAAGTCTGATGCGAGGCGGTGTCCCAGTATATCTGCTCCATTACTGAGGCCGTTCTTCCTGTAGTTCGAAAGGACTGCGGCTGGGCGGATAAGGACTTGGTGATTCTCGGGCCCAATGAAAACATCACCACCTATGTTGAGGGATATCCGAGAGTTTACACGTATCCCTTAACATTGGGCCCGGTGGACCCGTTCGATGTGGAGGATCCTGATCCTTCTCCAATTATTTGTGGACAAAATCGACTCATGTACGTTCACCGTCAATTATCTACTCCGCTTGTATAGTCCTCGAATCTTCCGGTATCAGCCTGTACACCGGGCCAGCAACGCCCCATTTTTAAGTATCAACGAGGACCAGGATCAGGGGTTGGCAAGGACGCTTTGTCCGGGTGAGGACCACTGACCTGATACCCGTTGAATGGAGGTCATGCCCCGAGAAGCTTATCACATAAGTATAACTCCTTTAAAATGTTGATTTTATGTTTTATCTTCCCTTTTCTCATCGGTGTTTCCTGTGGTGCAACCCTTGCTCGAGTCCCAAACGCCATACCTTGGCTCAAAGAGTGGATCAGAGGCATTTTTTCGCAGATGCCTTATGCCGAACGATCGTGGCGCGAGCCCTCGAAAGGCCACTGAGAGGCCCGTTCTCATGGTAATATTCCTTTCTCCGAGTAAGTAGCACTAGAATTTCTTTTTCAACACTATGCCCTCATTGCTTCTCTTTTATTTGCAGGCTTGCCTAAGACCGTCGAGCTTAGGCCCTTGGAAGGGGGCAAGGACCTGCTCACTGATTCTTCTGCTTCGAGGCAGCCCAGAACCACAGCAAGAGAGAAGAAAAGGAAGAGGGCCCCGAGTTCCCCAAGATCGGAGTAGAAGAAACCGAGAAGAAGGTTGGCTCGTAAGCCAAAGCAAAAGCAAAAGCTCCCGAGTGCCTGACTAGGATTCAGTCTTTCGATTCAGGGTCGAACATGAGGAGGATGACCTTTTTGTGGCCCGCGAGCCGTCTGTTCCCGAGGAATAACTGGCAATCGAGGGGGAAAAGAAGGAGGCTAATCCCCCTCAAGTTGACGAGGCTCGTACATAGGTGAGGGTCGAGACCTCTCGAGTCACCGGCTCTTCCCCGCATATAGAAATTTTTGGGATCGCCCTAGTTTATAGAATCCATGTTCGATGAAGCCCGAGCGACGAAGGAGCGATCCAATTAAGGGGCTCATGGAGCAGACGATCCCCTCTGATGCTTCTTTGATGGTGTAGACTCAACTACCCCGGAAGACTTATCCGGTATTGGTAATTTAGAGGTGCCGAGGAAAACTCCATCCTCGGAGGTCGATGGGCCGAACTCGAGCCCGAGGTTGATCAACCAGCTCCCTGCTTCGAGCACGGATCCTTGTCGGAAGCGATCAGTAGTTATCACCGTCTTGGAGGATGTCGGGGTTCTTTCTGCCCCCGTCGGAGCTAGCTACCTACGGGCCTAGTAACCGAGGAAGACCGGGCAAAAATGAACGAGGTGGATGCGCCATGCTTGTTCAACAAACCGCAAAAGGTGATGAACCAGGTAAAATGTTATCACCTCTTTTATCTTCGAATTGAGTTTTTGATGACTCTAATGCCTTTTCTTTTTCACATTCTGCAGGCCTCGGTGCTCCATCGTGAAACCTTTCTCCGGTATTGGGATAAGATTAGCCAACTTGAGGCCGAGGTCAAAGATCTCGTTGAGAAGAAGGACATGTATAAGCTTCTCAGTAAGCAACATGAAGGAAAATCCAGGAATCTCCGGGCTGAGGTGGACGCGGCTCAAAATTAGCATGCTGCCCTGGTGGAACAAGTAAAGATCTTTGAAGTTAGTGACAATGAGTTATGCATGGAGACAAACGGTCAAAACCCGCAGGTTCAGCAGATGCTTAATCAAATCAACCAACTTCGAGTCGAGATGGATGAGGTCAAGTCCATGGCCGAAGAGTGGAAGGGCAAAATGGACCGATTGGCTTCATAAAAGGAGGATGTCTGGGAGAAGTTGTCCTCCGGTGAGGTCCTACTTTGAGTGGCGAGGGAGAAAGTTGAGGCTCGGTCTAAAAGAATTGAAGACCTCCAGTATCAGTCGGGCTCGACCGTTGCTGAACAGGATATCCTTGGCAGGGAGCTTAAAATGGATAAGTCAGCTACGGAAATAACTAGGGCCAATACTAAAGAGATGGTGACCTAGTACAGAGCTAACACTGAGGCAACCTAGGACCGCCTGAAAGTCAATGTTGAATACGTGAAGTGGTAGTCCCGAAGAGAGGCTCTCGGGGAAGTTCATGCCCGAGGTTTCGACCTTTTGACCGAGATCAAAAATGCTAAGAGGATCGAGGCCGATGCCAAGAAGTTGGAACATCCCGAGGACGAGGAAGGCTCTGAGGGTTCCGGCAAATCCAAGGACGGAGAAGATCCCGACGATCCTGATGACTAGGCGAGATCTGGCAAAGATCAGGCTTAGGTGCCTTGTAGATTTTCTTTGTTTTTGTATTTTTGTATATTTTGTTGAGGCTATTTAGCCTTTGTAAAGATATTCATATATATTCAAGGCTTTTCTTTTTTCTCTTTGAAAACTTTCAAGTTTGTTTCTTGGCTTTTTCTTTACGATTGCAAAGATTTCAAATGCCTTAGTACGTAGTAATAAGGTCTTGTTCGGAGGTTCGATCAAGTCTTGTTCTTGATATAATTCTGCTTAAAACTCGTGGGGGCTTGGTATGACCAGAAGCTTTCCCCAAAGTGATCACTTAGAAGTTTTTAGATTATAATTTTGCCGAGGGTAGCCTTTGAACCAGTTTGGAATTTTGAAGGACTTATGTTTTGGTTACTGGTTTCGGACGTCTCTAAGTTGTTTCTAGGATGGATGTAGCCTTTTATGTTCAGGTATTTCCCAACAGGCTTATTACCCCAGGCTTCTTTATCCGAGCCATCCGGGCTTGCCTTGGACGACAGTCCTCGAGATGGGATGGTTGTAGCCTTTAAAGTTGGGGCACTGCCTAATAGGTTTTTGTGTCCCCGGGCTTTGACAGCCCGAACCGTCCGAGTTTTCCTTGGACGATAGTCCCCAAGCGGGGGTGATCTCTTGTATCTTGATAGAGGTGGCCCTTGGGCTCGATGTCCTTAAGGAACAAAATGTAGTAATTTTTAGGAGACAAAATATATATCTGCAAGGTAGAACTTTCTTTTATTTCTACGCACAACATACAAGATTGTAAATGTGTACAAACTTCGTGTTATGGCCTAAGTGGTATATGTGGGCACGATTCATTTGACCGTTTGGACCTTATAATAAATCATATCCACCGAGCCCAGACTGTTTGAGCACAAAGTTTCTTTCCTTGCTAAAATAATTATCCAAGGGTGATGTCCCCCAATATTCGAGGCCAATTGTAGAGAGGGCTCGAATACTGTTGATATGACCCTCGACTCCGGTTCAAAGCTGGTCTTCAACTATAAGTTAGCACGATCTACTATTTCCTCATTAAAAATCTTGCCGGAAAACCCATTTGTGACAAAACTAGTTCAAGAGAAAAAGAGTGCAACACGTGCTTTCAGGCCTAATAACCACATCATTCTTTGCTCGTTCCTGCAAGTGTTAGTTCAATTCATAATATATGTAAATAAAAGAATGAATAGGGTCGTACCTTAGCAGTAGTACTGTTTTAAGTGGGTCACGTTCCAAGTGTTCGGTAGGCGCTCATCATTCCCTGCTTCGAGCTTGTATAATCCTTTGTCGTTGATCTCGATAATTCGATACGGACTTTCCCGAATTCTGTCCCAACTTACCTTTATTCGGGTTTCAGGTGTTTAGTGTCAATTTTCTTAACACCAAGTCCCCAATATTGAAGTGTCGAAGGTTGGCTCTTCGGTTGTAATACCTTTCGATCCGTTGTTTTTGGAAGGCCAACCGGACGAGGGCGGACTTGCGTCACTCTTCTAACAGTTTGTAGGCTCGTGCTCATGTCCTTATTGTTTGAATATTCGGTCGCATATCGAAACATAAGACTCAGTTCTCCTACTTCGACCGGTATTAGTGCTTAGGCGGTGTAGACCAACGATAAGGGGTCGCCACGGTACTAGATTTTGAGGTCGTACGATATGCCCAATGAACTTCGGGCAAAATTTCTTTCCATTTTCCTTTGGCGTCGGTGAACCTCTTCTTAAGATTTTGGAGTATGGTTTTGTTCATAGATTTCTCCTTCCCGTTACCACTAGGGTGATAGGGTGTCGATAAGATCCTTTTGATCTTATGGTCCTCGAAAACTACCCACTTTACTGCCGATGAACTGCTTCCCATTGTCGCACACGATCTCGGCCTTCATTCTGAACCGGCATATTATGTGGTCCCAAACAAAATCAATAACTTCTTTCTTCTGACTTTCTCAAATGCCTGGGCTTCCACCCATTTGGAAAAGTAGTCAGTCATAAACAATATAATTGAGCCTTACCGGGTGCCCATGGCAGGGGACCGACGATGTCCATTCCCCATTTCATGAATGGCCAGGATGACAGGACCGAATGTAGTAGCTCCCCAAGCTGATGAATCATCAGTGCATGCCTTTGACATCCGTCGCATTTTTGCACGAACTCCGTAGCGTCTTTCTCCATGTCGATCCATTAGTAGCCGGCTCACATTATCTTGTGAACCAACGATTCAGCACCTGAATGGTTCCCGCAGGTGCCTTCGTGAACTTCCCTCAACACATATTCGGTATCTCCTGGTCCCTCAAATGACTCTCGATTCTTGAGGATCTGATGCCAATTTTCCGGTCTTTAGGTAATCTATATACTTGTTTCTCAAATCCCAGGTTAAGCTTGTCGAGTTTATCTCGATGTGTCCTTCTTCCACTACCAATTTCATGAGTTTCACGACCGTTCTCGAGTTGAATTCATCATCATCAACCGACGATCCTAAGTTAGCATGAGCATCGGCTTCGCTATTTTAATCCCGAGGTAAATGTTGCAAAGTCCACTCCTTGAACCGATGTAACGTCACCTGTAATTTGTCCATGTACCTTCACATTCATTCTTCTTTTACTTCGAACGTTCCATTGACTTGATTAGCCACAAGGAGGGAATCACACTTAGCTTCGATCACCTTGGCCCCCAAGATTTTAGCCAGTTCGATACTAGTAATCCTGCCTTCATACTCGGCCTCGTTGTTAGTCAGTTTTACAGTTTTACCTAACTACATTACCTGTTGGTGGCTTCAACATGATGCCAAGTCCGGACCCTTTTGTGTTCGAGGCATCGTCCGTAAAGTGGGTCTGTAGAGGAGGTCTCCGAGTTCAACAACAACTCTTTCTCCACCTCGCGTATTAGGGCCGGTGTGAAGCCGACCATGAAGTTCGCCAAAATTTGAGATTTGATGGCGGTTCGGGGTCGATATTCGATATTCGATATTGTAGTAGCCGTTGATTGCCACGGCCTATTTGGCCAATCGTCCCAAGAGCTCGATATTATGCATTATGTTCATCAATGGGTAACTAGTCACGACACATATGGGATGGCACTGAAAATACGGTTTTAACTTCCTAGAGGCCCTTAGAAAAAGCGAACACCAATTTTTACAGGTGAGGATAAGTAGTTTCAGCTTCGCCTAGAGTCTCGCTAACATAGTAGATACGAAATTGCATACCTTCCTCTTCCCGAACTAGAGCTCCACTTACCGCTATCTCGGATACCTCTATGTATAGGTACAACTGTTCATCCGCCTTCGGAGTGCGAAACAAATGCGGCCTTGAGCGGTATACCATGAGTTCTTCCAAGGCTTTCTTACACTCCAGGGTCCATGAGAAATTATTCTTCTTCTTCAACAACGAGAAGAACCGATGGATCTTGTCGGAGGACCTTGAAATGAATCGACCCAAAGCGGTTATGCGTAACCATTGAACGGCCTTGACATTGTCCACCACAGTAATGTCCTCTATGGCCTTGATTTTATCGGGATTGATATCGATTCCCCTTTTAGAGACCATAAGTCCGAGAAATTTCCCGGACCCGACTTCAAATGCGCATTTTCCGGGTTCAGCTTCATATTGTATTACTTCAATATCTTGAAGGTTTCTTGCAAATATTTCAAATGGTCCTCTGCTCCCAGGGACTTAACTAACATATCGTCAATGTAAACCTTCATTGATTTTCCTATTTGCTCTTCGAACATCTGATTTACTAGGCGTTGGTAAATGGCACCAGTGTTTTTTAGTCCGAATGGAATTACGTTATAACATTAGGTGTCGTACTTAAAGATGAATGGAATTTTCCTTGGTCGCCCGGGTCCATCCAAATTTGGTTGTACCCGGAATAGGCATCATGAAAATTGAGGATCTCGTGGCCGGCCGTGGCATCAATCATGCGATAGATGTTGGGCAAAGGGAAAGAATCCTTGGGGAACACATTATTCAAGTCTTTGTAGTCTACACACATTTTTAATTTATTCCCCTTTTTAGGGACTACCACTGCATTTGCTAACCAATTGGGGTACTTAACCTCCCAAATGAATCTTATTTTAATGATTTTCTATACCTCGTCTTTGATGAATGCATGCTTGACCTTGGACTGAGGCCTCCTTTTCTATTTTACCGGGTGGAACTTCGAATCCAAGCTTAGTTTGTGAGTAGTTATTTCTGGCGGGATCCCTTTCATGTCAAGGTGGGACCAAGCAAAACAATCTATGTTAGTTATAATGAACTTAATGAGTTTTTTCTTGAGCTCGGGTCTTAACCCGTGCCTAGGTATACCTTGCGATTGGGAAGGTGCTAGATCAATATAACCTACTCTAGTTTCTCGACTGTTGATTTAGTGGCTTCATAATCATTGGGGGCTATGAAAGACCTGGGAACTCTTTAGTCTTCATCCTCACCCGTCCTCTGTCTTTCTGGTTCGGTCGGGGCCGGCGTCGGTGATTGTTATTTAGCCTCTTCCTTGGTGACCTAACTTAGACCCTTTGGTGTTGAAAGTGCATATATCAGGACCACCTCGTCGATCGCGAACATCTCCTTTGCGGCCAGTTGTTCTCCGTAAATTGTTTTAATCCCTCCTGGAATTGGGAATTTCAACACCTGGTGCAGTGTTGAGGGCACTGCCATCATGTTGTCTGCTAGACCCAGCTGCTCTACGACTCTCGACCTGATGATATTGGCCGAGCTACCTGGATCAATTAAAACACATTTAACTCGAGATATGCTTATGAGTATAGATATTACCAGTGCATCGTTGTTTGGCTTCACGATGCCTTCAGCGTCCTCGTCATTGAAAGATAAGGTTCCTTCTGGCACGTAATCTTGAGTCTGTTTTTCCCTTGTGATGGATACTTTGGTGCACTTTAACATTGGCCCATAGGGGGCGTCGACCCCACCGATGATCATGTTAATGACGTGCTGAGGTTCCTTTTGCTCGATCTGCTTATTAGAGTCCCTATTCCTAAAATGATTTTTGGCTCGATCGCTCAAGAACTCTCGGAGATGTCCGTTGTTGAATAAACGGACTACTTCTTCTCTTAATTGTCGGTAATCTTCAGCTATGTGTCCGTGAGCGCCATGGTATTTGCACATTATATTGGGGTCCCTTTGGGCTGGATCGGACTGTAAAGGTCAAGGCCACTTGGTGTCTTTGATGTGTCCGATGGCAGATACGATGGCAGGAGCATCGACGTTGAAGTTTTACTCCGATAACTTCGGCGCTTCCTTAGGCCCAATGGGTCTGTCAAAACCGCTTCTGCTAATGAGTCCCCAGTTATTTGACCTCAATCGCTTCTCCTTTCACTTCTCACAAGGTTTCTCCTAGATCCATTACCTTTTTGGTCTCCATTGTATGGTGTCGCGTCCCCTTTTTCCTCTCCTTTCGGATCAGTCAGGGTTTTTGACATTATTGGGACAACTCATTTCCTTTTGGAATAAGGGATGTGAAGGATTTGAAGAGTCACTACCTAACGAATTAAGGTGCGTTAGGGCACCTATTAAGGGTCACAATAACACTAATTGAATAACCAGAGATTGGGTAAGGGCTTGAAATTACTTCAAGGGGAAGGTGTTAGGCACCCCTCAAAGTCCACAACTGTGGTTCCCGGCCAAACAAGCTTTGTGAATTTAAAAATGTAGCGAATAGGCAGTCAAAGTATACACATGTAAACAAATAGTGGTTTGAAAAGATTCACAGTCTAAACATACATGTGTAATAAAGTTTGAAAGATTTATGGTCTAAACACACATATGTAAAGGGATAAGGGAGGTCCTAAGTTGTTTATCCTATAGGATCACATCAATTCAATGCCCGGTAATCACTCCTCAATGAGGGGCTACACGTGACATTAGCACACTGGTCATCATATCCACATCTACCCTTTACCCCACCCCTTAACAGTTATTAAGCGATTTTATTTAACGAACTCTAAGCGTGTTGTTACCCATCCCTTTCTTATGGTTCTGGAGGAGTTTAGGACCTCTAGATGTAGGCAGTTCTAGACAAACCCCCTAAGGTTAAAAGGATAAAATTCTAAACGACAGACAAGAACAAATAAGACTGATCAGATAAATGCAGGAAAGCGGTTATGAGGCTCAGATTTACCTCCACAGATAATGCACATAGGCAGCACGTCTCAAACACAAACAAGAATAGTTTATTAGACATGACCCTAAGACAGGATATCTAAGTGGATCAATCCACAAAAATATGCAGCTTTGTTTCTTAGATTCAGAAGCAGAGCCCTAATCAGTTTGCCTACTGATTTTTAAGCATGTGTCTTTAAGCAATAAACACAACCAAACAGTGTTCCAGTTTTTAAAGAGATTGATTACCTAAGGCTTTCCTAGGCGTGGAATTGTGCATAATTACCATAATTGTAAAAAAAATAGTTCAGAGGTTGTGTTACCTAAAACATGTTGGTCTAAGTGGTGTAAATCTGAGAATGCAGATATTGTTACCAATTTCTATTAAAATCAGACATGATAACTATATGTGAAACTATTTTATACCTTTTTCTTGAATCAGCAGTTTAAACTAGGCGTGGTTAAGCAAATGTAAACGAAATCCTAGAGCATGTTATCTAATATGCACATATAGATGCAGAAAGGTTAAGACATAATTTCAGGATGTACAGAATTCCTAAGGCATGATTTCTAAAGAGGATTACAGAGTTGTTAAGAATGACTTCTGGATGCACGTGTAGCAGCAGTTTACATTTGTTTATCCTAAGAGCAGGATCTCTAAATGGCAGGTATGAACGTGGATTAAAGATATGTTGTATATTAAAGCAGTAAACGTGAAAGCCCTGAAGACATGATATCTAATGCAGGTTTGGCATGGTTTAAATAAACATGTTGGTCCTAAGAATGGATTCTAATGCAGATGTAGGGAATGTAAAAGCCTAAGGCATGATTTCTACCCAGTAACATTGATAAAACTAAATAGCTACCCCTCCCGTTTCACTAGCCAACCCCAATATCTGTTTACAATAATTATTACAAACCAATAGCTGAATGAATTACATAAATAGATAAAGGAAAAGAAGAAGTTAAACTATAGGGAGCCTGAAGTAGGCCCAAATGCACCAAACTGTCCATAGCCTCAAATGCCAAAGTCATAGCCTTTCTCATGTCCAGGTGTGTCAGCGTTCCCTAAGGACCTCAAGGATCCCGGGCAGTGCTCACACCCAAACTTCATAACTAGAACTGAGTAAGTGCAGTGTGGAAGACCCAACCCAGTGCATCAGAGTTCAAAGGGATCTCACTTGGATCCCAAGGCAGTCACACACTGGAGGGGAAAAACTTAAGGACCTAAGAGTAGTGAGAGTGCTTGACATAGTTTTGAAAAGGTTTGATAGGAAAACAGTATTGAAAAAGACTCAGTTGAAGTAGCTTTATAAAATAGGAGAGTTGTTTAGCAGTAAAACAATTTGGACAAGAATTGTGTAATCAAACAAACAACAGATCAAACACAGAGCCAAACAGGTTCAGCAATATTCAAATAACAACCCTTCACCCAGGGATAATTGGGGACTGGGGACACATAATACACATATAATAAAGATAAGTCTTTGCAATTAAGGGGTAGCTGATAGTGCAAATAGTAAGACATGGATTCAGGAGTGCTAATTAGAACATAGTTACAGAATCAGACATGTTTTATGGGGTTCATGGGATTGGGAGATGACATAGTATAGAATTTCATAGCAACAGTGAGGACATAGAAGTTCTTGTAGGGGTTTATAGGATAAGGGGATAGCTAATGGTACCAACACAGTAGAAATTTCAGAACCAACATAGAATCAGACAACTTAGGGTAACCAAATTGCTTTGCAAAGAAAGGTTCATACTAGATACCAGACAACATAAAATAGAGCAGATTCAGGCTAGGTCATGTTATAAAGGTATTAAACAAATTCACAAACATGTTGATCCTAAGTTAAAATAGGACAGAACTAATAAGCTAAGTGAAGCAGTAATTGTGATGACCATAAAGGTCATCCTGAGTAATTCCAACTAAATCTGTGTTCCGAGGCCTCGAAAGCCTCCGTTAATCTCACTCGATATGTGTGCGCAGCCCCGGCAGGTAGCTGGGAAACTTCCATGTGAAAATTTGATAAAAATGAGATTTTTGAATTGAATAATTGAATAAAGT
>MDKH01235821.1:0-54658 GCA_005239495.1 Nicotiana undulata
AGTGTGGACAAGTCAATGACATAGATATTGTTCATTCTTTTTCCCTACAAGACAATCTTGTCAATAAGCAAGTTGATCACAAAACATTTCGTGGAAGTAAAAGCGACAAGGTTACCTCTATCACACTGTTGTGACACACTGATAAGGCTATATTTCAAGCCATCTATCAGATACACATGCTCAATTGAACGTGTGTCATCTTTACCTACCTTGCCGACCCCTATTATTTCACCTTTCTTTCATATCTCTCCTTCCTCCATTCTACTTCCCACTGGGGACAGTTCTTGATGAGATGATTCGTTTTTCCACACTTGTAGCATCCCTCATTAGCTGGCCTTTCAGGAGTCTTTGCCTCGTTGAAGTTTCCCCCTCTAGAGATGCCTTTCTTCCTCATGAGAAAGTTTCTGAATTCTTTGGTGATCATGGTCATCTCATCATCCTCCAGATATGTTCCCTTTGTGATCCTTAGTGTTAGACTTCTTTCTTTCTTTGGAGCATCCATTTTCATGGTCTGCCTTCTGAGTTCATAAGCAGTAAGGTTGCCAATCAACTCATCTAGTCTAAGGGTTGCCATATTTTTGGATTCATGTATGGCAGTTATCTTGCTTTCCTAGGAGATAGGTAGAACCCTAGTCAAGATCTTCTCAACCTTGTCTTCTTCAAAGATGACTCTTCCAAGAGACTTGAGTTCATTAGTCAAGGTTGTGAACCTTGTGTACATCTCCTGAATTGTTTCACCTTCCTTCATAGTGAAGTTTTCATACTGAGAGTATAGCAATGTACCTCTAGACCTCTTCACTTGAGTTGTTCCTTCATGTGCCACTTGTAGAGTATCCCAGATTTCCTTGGCAGTGGTGCAACTTTGGATTCTGCTGTATTCATCTGGGCCTAGTCCACACACTAGACACTTCTTAGCCTTGGCATTATTCTCCCATTTCTTGAGATCCTCAGCCGTGCAGTCTGCCCTAATTTTAGGTACATCTACTCCTTCAGCAGTTTTCTTCATTGTTGCAAGCGGTCCATCAGTGACTATGTCCCAGAGTTCATAGTCCTCTCCAATAAGGTGATCCTTCATTCTATTCTTCCACCAAGAATAGTACTGGCCGTTGAAGAGTGGTGGCCTTGCAGTTGATTGTCCTTCCCAGTTCCCAGGTGGTGCACTCATCTTGATCTTTTCCTAGGTGTTAGCCTCTTCAAGGATAACCTGCTCTGATACCAATTGATGTTTTAGACTTCAATACTACACAATATTATAAGTTAATTGTGCAGTACCCAATGTTCGAGTGTTGTCTAATAAGAAGAACTTGGTTCTTCTTAGTTTACTACTTACTATAGTTTGCGGAATAATTAAGCAGTAATAGTAAAGACACATGGATTTTTACTTGGAAAACACCTGGCTCAAAAGGTGAAAAAAACCACGACCTACTCCTCAGTAGGATTTGCTCAAAACTCTTCACTAAACTCTGAGCCAAAACGGACTTACAAAATAAACTCTTTTGTAATCCTAGGACTAACTCTAATCCTCTTTGTATCAACTAGCCTCTAGCTAATTTCTACAGATTTCAAGCTAACTCTAACTTGAACAATGTGTACCTATTACAATTGCTTCTATGAAAGCTGATAAGATACAATATTAAAACACCTACTATAATCAACTAGACTCAACATACAAACAATGAAACTGTTCCTTCTAGTTGAACTGTAGCCTTTGTATCGCACTACAATTCTGCTTGCAAAACCTCTGGAACTTTTGATTCAGAACTTGATTCACTTTTGTACTTGTGTGTCACTTCTTTCAGCAGTAATACTTTGATTATTTATAGAGGTCGTTTGTTGAGTCAATGATACAATTCTGATCCAACTCTTCATTGGTAGACAAGTTTGATTGTAACTCAACTTCCTTCCTCTATTCTTTTCCAAGCTGAAATCAACTTCTGTCTTCTCTATCAATTTGCAACCTTTTCGTATTAGGAGACATTCTCTTAGTTCTTTGATACTTAGAAATCACTAATATATCCTAGACTTGTACGATTTGTGATCCAACTGCTTCATACAGAAGTGTGTGCTATGATGGACCTGGTTCAACTGGACACATGTTGTCAATCTTCAAAACCCATTCAGTGACATGGGCCAACAGATTGGGACTTCTCCAATATATGTACAAACAGAGCAAAAACATGTAAATTTCTCCAATGAATGTATAAACAAAGCGAAATATGCAAACATATGATGTTCACATGTCCCCGCCAAGTTTACACATTACGTCAATCCACGAAACAACATTTGACCTCGTTCAAATCAATTTGAACGTCAGCATTCGGCCTTGCTCGAATCGACTTACATTCGACCTCGTTCGAACCACTTAAAAGTCGACATTAGACCTTGCTCAAATAAACTTACATTCGACCTCGTTCGAATTAATTTATAAGTGGACATTCGACCCTACTGTAATCGACCAACATTCGACCTCGTTCGAATTAATTTTAAAGTCAACATTCGACCTTGCTCAAATCAATTTACATTCGACCTCGTTCGAATCAATTTTAAAGTCAACATTCGACCTTGCTCGACTCGACTTACATTCAACCTCATTGAATTATGTTTTAATTCGACATTCGACCTTGCTCGAATTGACTTACATTTGACCTCGTTCGAATTAATTTATAAGTCGACATTCAACCTTGCTCAAATCGACTTACATTCGAACTTATTCGAATCGACTCGTATTCGACCACGCTCGAATTAATTAAGACACTTGCACACAACTTGGCTCAAACTAATTAAGTAACGATTCGACCTCGCACGAGCTCAACTTACAGTCGGCCTAAGTGAATCGCAATCAAAGCAGTCAATCGAGGAAAACATTCGAAGGAAAAATGAGAAGATCAAGAACAAACATCAAAAGTATTGTCATTCCAAAAGATATCGTACAAGGTCCAAACAGGTGCCCGCAAAATAATAAAAACAAAAGAACAACAAAAATACAAAGCAAATACACTACTCGGCAGCATCACCCCTCATCGCCATCATCGCCAGCGCCCTCGCCATTGGAGTATTCATCATCATACCAAGCACCTGGATAAATCATCTTCATCATCACCCTCCCCGGGAATCCCGGATCATAGCCACAAGCGTCCCGAGCTGCACGTGCCTTAACACGAGCATCCTCAAATTTCACCTCAGAAGCTTTCTCGGCCGTCATCAAGCCCCTAAATATATCTAGATGAGCCTCAGCAAGAACCCACTTCTCGTACAAATCCCGTGGAACATAAGTAGAAGCGTGGGAGGAAGATGGTTGAACTAGCTGTTGCGCCTTCTCGGCCTTGAGGACGGAAATCTGCTCGTTCAGGTCCAAGACCTCTGTCTCTAGGCCACCAATCTGTTCTTCGAGTCTTTCCTCCTTAAGTGCAGATGTCCCCACTTCATTTTCCCGCTCAGATCTGAAGACACGCATGGAACCCGCTAATGTGTCGCCTTTGCCACAACAATCATTTTGGATTTCTCGGCTTTATCCAACTCCGCCATTTTTGTAGCCAAATCATCATTCAAACCGTTGGCTCTAGCTTCACTCTTCTCGAGCTCGGCCCGCAAGGAGACCTGAGCTTGAAGGTCGACGCACTCGTCCATAACCCCCTTGCTCACCTCAAGTTCGTCCTCTTTAGATCTCAACGTTCCTTCGAGCTCGCTACACCTGCCGATAGCTCTCACAAGCTCATCGTCCTTATGCTTTAGCTCATCATCTTTCTGCTTCAGCTCGTTCCGGATAGAGTGGAACTGACCATCCTCGTTGAGTATGCTGCTCAGTGCACGGTGCTTGGTACAATACTCCCTATACTTGGACTCCATTCTTTTATAGATATCCTTCATCTTCTCTTCTCGACGAGCGCTCTCGATCTCCAAAATGAGAGTCTCATAAGCAAGTAGAAAATGTTCAGCAAAGACAAATAACGTAAAGAGAAGGAAAAGATGCGAAAACACCAAAAAGACAACTTACCCGCAGGGCCATCCCGGAGATGTCTAACGATAGGTCTGCATCCTTTAGTGTCTCAAAGTCATATTCTCGATGCCCGTGCAGAGGGGAGCCAAATATGGGACCACGCTTTTCGAGTTAATTAACAAATTGTAGTCCGAAGGTATGAGGATGTTTCGGGAAGACCCCTCAGTTCTCACCTCTACCCGAGTGAACCCCTCATCGAAAGTCCGCACCTCCTTGGGGTCTATGTCAGATCCGGACCCATCGTCGTCCACGATAATCGTCTTTCCTCTCCCTTCGGCGGACGAGGATGCGACCTAAGCTGCCATTGACCGCCCTTCTTCCATGGCGATCTCCGTTGCCTCCGAATGCTTCCTTTCCATGGTGACCTCTGGCGAGGGAACAGTCCCCGCAACTGAAGGACGCATCGACTCCACGCCCAAAATAACTTCACTATTAGGTGCGGCCACGGCCGTAGCCACACCATCGATCTCTACTCTCCGCCTTTTTAGCGGAGCCACTTCCTCCTCACTCAGCGAAGACTCGTCTACTAGGTGCAATACCGGGGAGGCTGGAGTCTCCGTTGGTGGAGAAACCATCTGATGGACGGGTTCACTTAAAGCCGGAGTCTAAGAGGAAGTATTTCGCACAGACTCGGTTAGCACAAACTGCAACCCGGCCGAGGCAACTGCTTGGCGAAATGCGGGAACCGGAGCCTTCACCTTTTTCGAAGCTCTCCGACCTAACACCAGAGAGAAAATTGTAAGTAAGAGAAAAAAGGAGACCACAATGAGGTCGAAGTATTTAAAGAACGGAACCCGACTTACCAATCGAGGGCTTGGGTCCGAATTTCTTGTTGAATGATGCCCAGTCGCGGATTCCTACTGTGTGGGGTAGAACTTTGGCCACCCAGTCACAGATATCGGCGACCAACGTAGGGGAATGTTTCTTGGCTACACGAAAGGAAAAAAATGATTAAGCCACAAAACAGGGAAAGAACGTACTTCAATCAACGAGAGCACTTACAGGCAAAATTCCACTGCTCGGGAAATCCACTGGGGCTCGCCACTACATGCTTGATTTTGACTAAGAAGAAGTTGAACCAAAACCGATGATTCGCCTTGTCGTCCATTCCTGCCACTAGCCCCTTGGTCCCACGGTGGCGAAGATGTAACAATGTGCCCCTGTGGAAGTTTGGCGCGAAAAGATGCAACAAGTGGTGGATAGAGACTTTACAACCGGCCAGCTCCGCAAACTTTGTCAGCATAAGAAAAGGCTTGTAAATGTAGGGGAGAATTGGGTCGGGTAGACGCCGTAATAACGACGGAATTCCTCTACCAACGGAGCAAGAGGGAGAGAGTAACCCAATTTGAACGGGTAGGCATAAAACGCGCAGTACCCGGGCCGATGAACTTGAATCACGTCGTTCCCCACTGGAACCAATTCAATGTGAACGAGGATGTTGTATTTGTCCCTAAGTGCAGCTATATGTTTTGCTTCCATTTCGTACTTTACAAGCTCAGGCTCAGGCGCATGCTCATGCGTAGGGTCTTTCGAGAAATCCGACCTGGAGCCTGGGTTACGAGGAATGATCTCTTCCACATTTGGGAAGCTTTCGTCCTCAATAGCAATAGCCTCCCCTCCACCAAAAGGCATAGTCGCTGATAGCGGAGTTAGGTACGAGATCATCTCAGATCTAGGATTTATGTTGATCATCTTTCGCTGATGTGTATACGGCGGAGCCGAAAGTATAGAAGGAATGAAAATGGGAAGTTGCAGGAAATATGAACACAAGAAGAAGGAGAAGAAAGAGGCAAAGAGTGAAGAATCAGAGAAGGTAAAAACTTTCTCCAAGGAGTCTCTCCCTTCCTATTTATACAAAACCACGGCGCTCAAATCGGTGCAATCAGCCGTCAATAAGCGCTAGAATCGAAACGACAGAGGCTCAAGGAATGATGAAACGCATCAGGAAGACGCATAATGATGACGCATGCAGCTGTGAAGTCGTCCTGAACCTGCCTCGCTGACCGCAACTCTCGAAGCGAGACATCATCACCTCGGCAACGATCACCATTACTCAACCTCCACATCTGAATTTCTCAAGAATTACTACTGATGATGTTTGCTCATTGAGGTCGGCCAAAAGACGACCTCGATAAGTGGAGGGACTAATTGTATGGATCAAAATCCAGCTTAGGAAATTTAGCATGAGGAGGTTATCAAGTGTGAGAACTCGTCTCATCATGGGCATATAGGTCGAGGTCGACCAGGGCTCGACATAATGGAGTCGCTGAGCAAGCCATTAAGGTCGAGGTCGAGCAGCGGGAAAAGGAGTAACAACTAGTATAACTTTGGAACTTTCCATCCGATGTCTATACCAGATTCTATTACTCCCTCTGATGTTTATACGCATCTGATGTTTATACCAAATTCTGATACTCCCTCCGTTTTAAACTAGATAAGGTACTTTTATTTTTAGCATGTTCCAAAATAAATGACATATTTCTAAATTTGGAAATAATTCAACTTTAAACTCTTTATTTTACCATTTTACCCTTATTGAGAAGCTTTTATAACCACACAAATGTCATGACACCACAAAACTTTTACCCCTTAAGCTTTTAAGATTACATGTTCCAAAGTATTCTTTTTTTTAAAACTTCGTGTCGAGTCAAACTAACTCATGTAAATTGAAACAGATGGAGTAATACACAGTTAAGCAATAATTTAAGATAGTATGCAGTAATTTATAACCACGATAAGTAATAAAAGCGTATTTATAAACAAATGACATGTCTTCATTGATTTAGTGTAAACATCGGGTATTGATATGAAGAATGCTTTTGTGGACCACTTTGCTGAATTTGAATATAAGAATTACCTATAAATATATGTCTCAAGTTGATAATACAAAGACATTGATCAAGGTTTTGGTGAAAGGTCATCTGTCCTAATTTTATGAAAATGTCAAACTTAGACTTTAGAGAAGTGTGAAATGAATTATTAGGGTGCCTATCACCTTTGAAAAACTTTCATGCTTTTTTGTGCAGAGGTCCATAAAAATCATCCATCTACAAAAATAATAATTGCGCCTCAGTCCAAAATAAGGGTGTTAACCGGGTGGGCTGAGCCGGGCTGCATTGGGTAAAAAGTGAACCGCACGGTTAAGAACCGAGCCGGTTACGGGTTGGGGCTTAACGGGTTTAACGGGTTCAGGTTCATCTGGGTAAAAATTAAACCGTAGGATTACAGGTCAACCGGGTCGGGCCGGGTTAACAGTAAAATAATTTTTTTTAAATATTTTTTGTACAACTATTGTAATTTATATTAATATAAAGTAAAAATATAAAGAATACAATGAATATGGGGAAAAAATTGCACTTATAAATTGCAAGTGCAACATTTATTTCAAAATTCATTCAAAGTTACAAATTGAAAGGTTTACATTTGACAACAATTAAATTAAATAACTAACAAAAAAATTGTAAATTCAAAGATTTTGCATTGCCCTTGTAAGTTCTTCATAATCAATATGAACTGATTGTCCTTCTTCTGGAGTGTTAAATTCAGATGGGTGTAAATATTTCTCCAAGTTCCTCGTCTTCTGGGCTATCAACATCTTCGCGTCCTTGATTTCTTTGTTCCGATCTAATCCAATCTCTGAAACATACTAAAACTTCCAAAGCATTGTTTTCCAATGAGTGACGGGTGTCTCCTAGTTGTTGTCTTGCTTGACTAAATGCACTCTCTGATGCAACAGTTGAAATTGGCACATTCATCACGTCCTGAGCCATAGCGGAAAAAACAGAAAATTGCTTTTCATTCTCACGCCACCATCCAACGCTAAAAATTCCTTTGTGCGAATCTCATTTTGCTTCTGCAAGTAGAATTGAAGTTCATCAATGTTCCTACTACTGGTTTAAGTGGTAGCAAATGTAGAAAAAATATTAAAACTATCAACTATTTCATCATCATACAAAGTAGTAGAACTTGAAGAAGTGGTACAATGCATAGTGGGATTAACATTGGCTACATTATGAGCAACATCATCAGCTATACTCGCATAATAATTATATAATTGTTGTAAATTATTGTTCCTACATTCATATATATCTGGGGTTTCAGTTGGTCCAATCTCCATATAAGTATATAAAGCATTGATTAATTGGTGACAACCAGTCATCTTAATAGAAGGATTTAAAACAGCATCAAATAAGTAAATCGGAGGAATTGGAAAGAAATATTTTTTGAATTTTGCTTGCATTTCTTCAACGGCATCCTTATATTTTTCTTTCTTCTTAAATTCAAAGAGTAGAAAAGAAATTTCAGCTATATGTACTAAAACCATTGTAACTGTAGGGTAGTATGCTCCAGAAAACACAAAGTAGCTATATAAAATTTATGTAAAAGTTGAACAACATCATTATTGACCTCCCAAGTAGCAGGTGTTAACATACGGTTTCGATCAATACAATGCGCATTAGCAGCTTCAGTTATTGGAAATCTATATTTGTAGCAACATTTTAAAAATATTTATGTATAATTCCACCTAGTAACAATCTCGCCTGGCATGAATCTTGGTTTAAGGTTATACTCGGTACACTTATTCTTAAATTCCTTAATTCTAGATTGTCTATTATTTCCTTGAATAACACCAACTGCTCTTCTAACATGAGTAATCTCAGTTGAAAATAAATCAAGGCCACTTTTAACAATTAAATTATAAATATGACATGCACACCTAACATGAAAATTTTCTTCAAGTAGTGCTTTAAATGCATTTTTAATATTGAAATTGCGACAGTATTGTTAGATGCACTATCAAAAGACATACACAATACTTTTTGGTTAAGATTATAAAATTCAACAACTTCGCAAATAGTACTACTTATAAACACAACAATATGACTCTGATCTTCATCATATTTAAAAGCGAAAATACGTTTTTTCATACAAAAATTATCATCTATCCAATGACATGTAATTGTCAAATAATCATTTCCATTAACAGCATGGCCAATATCAGAAGTTAGAGAAACTCTACAGGGAAGGTGCTCAAACAAATAACGTATGTATGTTTGATATTATCCATGAAGTCTAAAGATATCAGCTCTACAAATACTTCTAGAGATACCTTTAAATAAAGGATTATAAATCCTTTGAATATACATAATAAGATATGACGAAGAAGCAAAAGAAAAAGGCAGATAACCAAAAGCAATCGTTTTTGCCAACTCCTCATGATCCTTTATTTTATCATATTTCACAAGTCCTCCAGTAGTAGGGTTTAGAGTTGTTTGATTTCCATCACCATCAGCGCCCCATTCTATAGGATGCTCAACTCTCATATGTCTACTAAGTGTCCCAGTCCCCCCTAAATTTCCTCCAGTCATATGTTTAAAATCATCATTACAAAATTTGCATTTAACTCTGTCAGTACCTACTATTTCGTCAAAAAATTTCCAAACCTTACTTCTTTTTCTACGATTAGTAGTCGGTGCCACATGTGGTCTACTACTAGTACCACGACCACCACTCCTGGTAGTAGCTCCAACACTACTAGATGTAAGTGGTATCTCATCTTCCATTTCTAATTCATTATCTTTTATTCCAAAATCTTCTTGTAATTGTTCATAATCTATATTAATATTAGGCGATGTTTCAGAAACATGTGTAGAGAGTGGGGTATTACTACCAGATGCTGAAGAACTACCTCTTTTTCTATTTCCCTGATTAGCAATTTTTTTACAAACTCTTTTGGCAACATTAAACATATTGTAAAAATTTAAGTACTAGCAAAAATTAAATATGCAAATAAAATAGTAAATAAGAGAAAGAGTTGGAGGGAGTGCACCGAATTCGGCAATAAATTGAGCACTTGATGATTACGCAACTCCAATATTACCACGAAGAAACGTCAATTGTTCCAATTTTGAAGTTCAATTGTTCAAACTTCAAAATTTAAATGATAAAATAAATATTACGATAAATTAAATTCCAAAAAAAAAAGAGCCAAATAGTTGATTGCACTTTAGAAGAAGAATTGAAGATTGAAGAATGAGAGAACATGAGAATTGAGATTGAAAAATGAGAGATGAGTGAAGAAATGAAAAAGAGCCGGACCTTGAATAGTTTCTTTATATTTAACTGAACTCAAGACAACTCAACTTATTACTGGAACTTAGTGTTTTCTCTTGATACAACCTGATACTTGAATATAATATCATTCGATATAATATTATACTAAGTCACTTGTATAGAGGCAGACCTACAACAGTTTCTGTATGTTTAACTAAAGTCATTGCTTTTGTCTTTTTTCTCAAACTACATGTACAAGTATGTAGAAAACATTAAATTGTGTGCATTAATAAAATCACATTCATCCTATACTTTCTGGCTCTAGATTTTGTATTGGCTTCCGCGGTAACACACTTGATTATACGACTAGCTAGTTTACTAATTTTTTTGTTTTGTGGGTCAATTTGAAGTCAAGGAGAGCATTAGGGCAGTGAAGGGACTTGTGAAGCTTCAGGCACTAGTAAGAGGTCATACTATGAGGAAGCAAACTGTTGATATGTTACGGCGTATGCAAGCACTAATAAGAGCTTAGTCGAGAGCTCGTGTTGGACGATCTCATGTTTCTGAATCGCCTCATTTTAGCGCCAAGTCTATTCAATTTCTTTATCATGTAAGTAAAATATCACCTTTCCCTCCATTTTCAAATTTGAAAATAAGTTGTAGTAGTTGTCAACTAATTGAGGTAAATTTTTAATTTTACAAAGATTTTGTCCTGGTTTAATAATTGTATATTTGAATCTTGTTGTATAGGGTCCTGCAACTCCTGATAAATTCGAGCATGTTATTCGTGCAAGGAGCATGAAGAATGATCAAGTGCTTATGCTCAAGGTATTGGCTGGATATTTTATGATTCAGGAGACTCATTATCTAGTAAAAATGCTCTTTTTACCCTCCGTTATACTTTGATGTCGTTCGTACTATTGTTGTTAGCAATTCGCCTCTTATCGGCCCTTGATCCTAACAGAATTCCAACTTGAAGTATAATGGAAGACAACTTTAGACTAGAGTGACAACTAGAGAGATAAGTTTGGACCTTTTTCCTGATGTATTTTGACACAAGGAATCCAACCAATCCGTGATCGAGCTATGTCACAACCAAGGGCAAGTACAAGACGACTTGCTAATGACAAGGGTATGAATGACCCTAAAATATAGCGGTAGATAAAATTAAAATATTATGTATGCTAGAGGCCTAATGTGAATTGCTTCTTGTGAGTGAGGATCTATCGAAAGCAAACCTTAGTCTGCGTACACATTATCCATCCCAGATCCCACACAGTTTTTTCCTTTCTCTGCACCACCTCTACCAACAAAATTAGAGTAAGATCTGGATACACTCTACTCTACTCAAACCCCATTTGTGAGACTACCCCATTTGTGAGACTATGTTAGGTTTGTTGTTGTTGTAATACACAACTGAAACTTTAGATAAAAATCGAAAGAGATTAAATGGGAGGAAAGGGCTAAGGAGAAAAAGGGCAAAAGTCTAATAACATGTACTAGATAAACCAGGATTATCCAGATATATGCTCAATTTCTTCTTTCCAATTGTAGACCCCCATGTCCATTTGACTTCTAATTACAATCCAAAACAAAGAAATGGTGGCTGATCAAAATAGACAAACATAAATGTAGTTGTTCTGGCAGCTAAAAAGTTGCATTCAAATGTTCTTGATTGCTTCCTGTAATTTATGGTCCAAATCTAGAGAAGACCCTCTTTTACCTTTTTAAAATCTTTCTTGATCACTTTCTTTTTTCTTTTTCTTTTTTTGGCTATCGCTCCATTTCAGTTAATGTGATACTATTTTCTAAATTAGTTTATTCTTAAAAGAATGACACACTTCTATATTTGAAAACAATTAATTTTATACTTCTTATTTTACCCTTTACGAAAAGCTTTTATAGCCACACAAATGTAAAATGTTACTATAACATTTAGTTTTAAAAAATTTGTAGCTACACAAATCCTATGGTATATTTAAAATTACAATTTTAATTTTTTTTATTTCTTTCTTAAGTTGGAATAGAGTAAGCAGTAATTATTAATCAAGACATATATTTTAAGACACATTACATATTAAACAATAAGGTAGCATACAGGTTTCGTGGTGTAGTTGGTTATCACGTCAGTCTAACACACTGAAGGTCTCCGGTTCGAGCCCGGGCGAAGCCATTACCTTCTTTTTTTCCGCTTTCTATTTTTAGGCAGATACCGTGAGATGAAATTCATTTTTTTATTACTTTTTTTTATTGTCACAGATGTAAATCGTTACAAGTTTCAAAAGTTGTGTAGACAAAACCTTATGATATGTTTACAATTATAAGTTTCAAAGGTTTTTGTTTCTTTCTTGAATAGGAATGAAGGGTACTAATTACAAATAACACATAAATATAACATTTTAGATTGTAAATAACATAAATTAAAAAATAAGGAAGCATACAGGTTTCGTGGTGTAGTTGGTTATCACGTCAGTCTAACACACTGAAGGTCTCCGGTTCGAGTCCGGGCGAAGCCACTTCTTTTATTTATAATTTCATTTTGTACCTTTACTGTGTTTTCCAGTATTCTTTTAAAATTAAGGTCAACATGAAACAAATTAAGAACGAGAATTGCAATGAACATAATCTCTCAGCAAGTCTATGTGCTTGTTAACGTGATTTCTTGAATGATTATACAAGTTGAGAGTTTGCTCATGTTGAGTATTAGAATGATTAGCATATTGAATTCCCATGATTACTATTGATGGTTAGTAGCTCGAAGAAGATATAGGTAACACGAAATCTCACGAAAAAGAAGTGAATACTTTGTTGAGGAATGAAACTTTAGTAAGTATTTGTTTTTCTTCAAACTCTTAATCCGCTCTTGCTCGAGGACTATGTGACTATGACAACATGACAAGTCGAAAGGCTTCTATTTTCGTTAGAATTGGATATAAATGGGAGATATATAGATCGTAAAGTAGACAAGATAGGTAGATATGAGTTCCTTCAATTGTGTTGGTAAATGTTTGTCCATTAATATGCATGCAATAATATAAGGTAGACAAGAACAAGAAAACTTTGGCAATAATAAAATGCTAATTTTACCCCAACAGAGTAAACTTAGAACATCAAGGGCAGATGTAGAAGGTCACTTAACCAAATAACTTTGACTCATATTTTGTATATAGGTTAAGAATTCCACTAAATAAATATAAATAATAGGTTAACAAACTCACTAAATCAAATAGATTGCGGCAGAATTTCGAGCTCGAACCCATAATATCTTGTTTCTGGTCTTATTTTATTGTAATAGCCATTGGTGGAAATTACAGTAATATTCAAAATGCATTTCAACAAAATGCTAATATTAGAATTTTAGGAGGAAATAATGAGCGATGAGGATTAAAAGAGGCAATAATTCACAGAAAAAGGCAAATTTCTATATGCACAACCCAATTAATCTAACACAACAGCTAACTCCTTTCATAGTATATATCCTAACTTATACTTGTATTAGGGGAGTGTAATCTCAGTCAATGAGTGATAAACTCGTAACAATAACGACAACAAACCAGTGCAAAGTGGGGTCTGAGGAGGGTAGAGTGTACGTAAATCTTACCCTACCTTATGGAAATAAAAAAGTTATTTTCGATAGATTCTCGGCTCAAGAAAAGATGAAAAAGAAGCAATACCATCGATTAGTAACAACACAATAGCAAAAGAAACAACGCTAATTATGGAAAGGCTGTTGGAATATAAGATGGCACTCTATATAATATCACAATGCACAAAAAGAAGATGAGAGAGAGAGAAACATAAACTGCAGTGTAGGAGCAACTTAGAAGATAACATAAAAGGCGGGGTACATAATCAAATAGATCCTAAAAGTCACATGACAAGAATGGATAGGCAAAATTCTGGCGAGTAGAATCATGTAATGGCAAGACCTTGCTGCAAGTACGTAGGTAGATCAGAAAGTACCTTGGAGGAAAATTTTATGTAACAACAGCTCACCAAAATGGACATTCATTTTTAGATTGGCTCTACATGGCAGGCTTTCAACTAGGGATAGTGTTAGGACCGAAAAAATCGGGTGTCATGCGGGAGCTAATAAAGCAAACCTTGAACGACGATAAATCAGACAACAAAAGAGAAATATATCAAAAGAGACACAAACATTTAACGTGGTTCGGCCAATTGACCTATGTCCACGGGCGGAGATGAGCAATCCACTATAATAAAAAGATAGTACAAAATATCGAGAGAACAACATCACGGAGAGGCAAACACAAGTGACACACTAACACTTATACCGTAAAGTTCTCCCCCTAAACACGACTCTCAAACCCATATGGCTACATTGTGGATACTACGGGATGAGAATGAAAGATCCTCAATTTATAGAAGTCCAAACTTTTTCCTACAAGAATTATAAGAAGAATTATAATTTCTTTCTGCAAATAGGAAAACCTAATTATGGTAAATATGTTGCCCTTTCCTTCAACAGTAAGAAAACCAAATATGGTAAAAAAATCAGGACTACAACTAGCAGATAGAACTGCAAGATAGGACAATTGATACCAGTCCATTATGCTCTCTATTCAATGCAGCAAATGAAACAATGCAACATCTGTTCTTTGACTGTATGCAGGGAAAATATGGCAGAATCTATTGCACTGACAAGGTATACAAAGAGCAAACATGAACAGTAGTGGAGAAGGAATCTACAGAATATGTCTAGCAGCTGCAGTTTATCACTTATGGCAGGAGAGAAATAACAGGATTTTTCCAGAACCAATGCAGAACAGAGACAACCTATAGTTGGTCAGCACTTTATCTACTTTTCCTAATTTCTCAATAAAACCACCAACTACGCCAAATTCAAAATGAGGTACCCATTCAGAAAGGAGTGTTACCCTGCTCAAGCGACTCATGCTTCATAACCATTCTCTAACATGTATTGGAGTATAATATTTTTACCTTCTTGTAACAAAGGAAAGTTATCTGATGTTAGTAATTCCTTTCTGAAATAGCAAGAAAGGGCAACTATGAAAACTTAAAGAAATAAAAGATACAAGATACTCTAAGAAACCATTGCAAAATCTCCATTTTTGGAATATAACATAAGATATGTCAGACAAATGCCAGGTCTCACGATACTAGGCATCATTCTAATGCAGAGGTTGAATGACTTCTTAGTTGTCATGGACAATTGCTGAAAACAGCATCTGATTGATATTTTCCCCCGACTCAAGGCTCTCATCCTCTGCATAATGGAGAAGTTACTCAGTAAACAATACATTATCCCATCAAGTAAACGCCTACTTAAACTAATGATAATGATCATTGGTATTGTCTATGTGAGTTTCAGTCTTCTGTTGTTGATCACCAAGTAACATCTCGTGAAAAGAAAATCCAAATGAGCAAATTAATTTAAACCATGCGTGGTTTTACTATCTGCAAAGCCAACCTACTTCCCTTCCGGGGGCGGGAAGCACTCAAGGAAATAAAGAAGAACCAACACGCTATGCCTTAATCCAAACTAATTAAGGTTGGCTAAATGAATAATGGTCTTTCAAGACAAATTAGGGTTTCTCTAAAACTAAAGATTCTTTAGATCTCACACTTATCTGTAGCAGGACCTAATGTAAGTCTAGCAACAAGTTTTAATCTGCACTCATAGTAAGTGTCACCTCCAACATCCCTCCACCCCACCCCCACCCCAAAACCCCCCACATTTATTATTTCAGCAATCCAGATGCCCAAAATGCTCCAAGGTACTGATCACAGCTACGCGGAAATTGACAATGCAGTGCAGGAGTAAAAGCCTATTAGAAAGAAGATTTAACAAACCATTAATTACGGAGGCTCATCAACGGGCTAGTCAAGATGAGAAAAAAGAAAAAGAAAAAGAAAGTGCTGCTTACAAGTTTTAGTCAAAATGCTTATTGGACACAGTCACAACAGGACCAGCAGACACGTATTTACCCCAAATATGTACCTCTATTTCATTTACATGTTTTCTTTATGTAGGAAACATAAGTTCTATGCCATCAAGTGTTAAAATGTTGAACATATAAGTTATGAAATTGCCATTATGATAATGCACCTGTACTTAATCTGACTTGAGTTGTCCATTCGTCAATTACCTGCACATCAAGAATAAAGAAAAATTTGTGGAGAGAGAGAGAGAGATCCAAAACACCAAGAAAGGAGGTAGGGGAGGGGAAAACTGTAGCAGGGTAACAATAGCCACCACAGCAAGAACTTAAATGTCATGGCAAGTGGCAACTAAATCAGGAATCTAGCCCTTCAGATTAATTTTTGGTTGCTTGCTGGCAAATGGTGCAGATTCTCTAGACACTATTTGGAAATTTTTGCAACCTTGCCATAATCAAGATGAAGTCAATAAAATTGCAATAATTTCACCCCCATCACAAAGTGGAGTAAAACCTAGGAACATGACAGATAAAGAAGGACGTGAGATGAAAATCATTTTTCATCTTAGAGCCTTAGAAAGCCATCTCTTGGAGAAAAATATCATATATTATACACTGACTCCAACTCAAACATTCTATCTTTCAAGATATAATGGTCGCAGTTGGGTAGGAGAAGGAATCTTTAGATACTCAATCATATATTTACGAATAACAATAACCCTTATAGAATGATGCTGCAAAATCAAGTTACCTGGTTGAAGCTAGCATATGATGGATCATCAGAATCACTGATGATAGGAGCACCTGTAGATAATTGCAACCTTTGCAGCAACGACCTGTTGCCAACTAAGGTTCCCCGAGCTTTATCAATCAAATCCTGTTTATCGTGAGACCAGCACAAAAGTTCTTAAATCCCAGCACAGCACAGTACATATATAATAAAGAAAGAGGTGAATGGATGCCTATTTGTTTGCTACTAATGACCAGAAAGTCATGGTCCCAACTACAGAAGTACAGAAAAGCTATATGTGAACACTAAATACAGACTCTTGAAAGGTAGAGGATAACTAAATTCATAGGCTGAGAATAATACTAAGTACACTTCCTAATTTCTTTTAAAAAGGAAAAGTCTTAAGTGCATTTCTTTAGCTTTTTCAGGGATTCTATCATAAGGCACTCAGCTGCTGCGGAAAGACATCTCAAAGCGAATCTTGTCTTATGTAAATCAACTTTTTTCTATCATCTCCTGGGTCATGGTGATAAATCACTAGGGCCAAGACATACTAAATTTCAATCCTCAGCAGTCAGTACAAGTACTCGAAGTTTCCGCTATGAACAATTAAGCTGCTAAAAATATCAATTTTGACATATGCTAGAGATTCAGCTGTAACATTTCTACTCCATATTCAAAATATCCTTCATTTTTTATTGAAGGACTAAACTTTAGCATCATATGAAATCTTCAATCAGTTTGCCCAAGTAAGTTTGCGCATTTGTTTCTCTCTGAATATCCTTACACTTTCTCATTGTCCCACAAATTAACTTATGGCATTACACTTGACATCAACATGGTCCACTTCTTTATAGATCTAGTATTTCTGTAAACATAGTAATTACAGAACTTAAGACATCATAATCATAGTATGGCCTTTCCACAATGATAAAATTGACACACATGCATTTATACAATAAAGCAGTTTAGCTTACACATTCTGGTACCAACAGGCAACAACATGTCACACATCTTCCATTTCTTTCTTCTTTTGCTTTTCCAAAAGGGAAGAGCAGACAAACATCATAAAACAACTTACTCAGTTCAAAACCAACTTTAAGTCCAGCGCCAATGGTACCTATTGGCTTAGTGAAACCTCATATAATTTCCTTCTTTGTTGCCAACAAAAATGGAATTTCAATAGATTCTACAATAATATGGAAGTGAAACTTGGAGTATTACTGACCAAAACTGCTTCATCATACACAACCACCTGAACAAGATTGACAACTGGACATTATATAGCTTTCAAACACCATATCCCCGATGTCCAAGCAATAACGTAAACAATTTTTGACTTTTGGCAGACAAGAGAACCATTTGGAAGGATAAATGGACAGCAATCAGCTTCACTATTTGCCATATTTGTAAGCAAATATCAGTTTCCACAAGGAACTCAAGAACTCAGAAAATTTTGCCCAGAGTAGTTGACTTCAGCGCGTTAGAAAGTTTCCTGTAAACTTTCTCGACTAAAGAACCACGAAAAAGCTTTAGATACTTTGAAAAACAGGGGAGAAAGAGAAAGAAATCCATTCTAATGGTGGAAAAGAAAAGAAGAGGACTAAAGCAAAAAAATAGGAGATGCAGTCTTTCTTTTTTGATTAACTAAAACACAAAGTCCCACTTTTTCATTTCATCGCTAACCTATGTTATTCCAATTCTTTACATCAAAAGAGAATAACAACTAGCAATCTAAAGTCTAAGTTAGATGGGCTCGTTTATGGGTATATCTGATAAGTATCCGGTATGCTTAGATGCAGTTCTTTTGCTAATTTTTAGTAAGTGAAGACCATGTGTGCATGAAGTATTTATACCCACGGCAAGCTTCTACAACACGTTAGGCAAACAAAGGATCCATGTAACGTTGTCTCAACAGAATCAGTCTTGAAACTTCCTATTTTTCCTTTTTGTCAGTGAGCATGATCTTTGAAATTTTACACTGGAGTTTGCTTAATCACTAATATACCGCATTCTCTGGGTATTTATCACAAATCATTTCACTACCAAAATATAACTCTTGCACTTGAATGTAATTGACTGACATATCTTCCCATCCTGGCTCTGCCAATAACTATACAAATGTAGGCCAACAAAAAAGACATCTAGCTAAAATTTGCATCTTATCCTTATGACAGACCCTTGTTCCCCACAGACATGACTTGATGTTTCAAGCAATTCCGTAGTTTTTTGATAACTGAAAAATCTTGGGTCAGTGGTGCATAGGTCGAAACTCGGTAGATAATGAGCTCGTCCCTCTATCCTTCTCCACTCAAATACCAGACTTTTGTCAGTAACAAGGTTCAAACCCATGAAGTGCGCCTAACCACATTTCCGAACATATATTATCTAAATGCAAGAACTTAAAATAATATTAAGGTCCCAGAGCAGATAGAATAATATACTCACAAAATAGAATACACATATGTCAACCTGTCTCGTAACACAAATTAATGAGTACTGAAATAAAATGGACCTAAATGGAGCAGAACGGATATAGATAATTCATATAATTGACCCCAACTAGTTTGGGGTTGAGCCGCACCACGTAGACTGAATGGTGGTCAGTTAAACGCCCTTTATCAAAAAATTATAAAGCACATATAGAAAATCATACTAAATATATAGCACAAAATATTACGTTTTATAAATATATACTAAATTTGAACGCTTATAGCGAAATTCCTGGCTTCGCCACTGGTTGAGGCGTATTAGTTGAAATCAAGCAATACCTGTTTAGCTGCAAGTAACTCACGGCACTGCTCCTTCAAGGTGGACATTTCATCTTGAACTTTCTTAATCCTCGAAACTAGCTTCATGGGGTTCGCCTGGAACCAAACAAAAGTATTTAAATTATATACAACTGACAATGTAAATTACGCTAAATTTTAACATGTCATAACAAATTAGTTATCATTTTTTACAGGATTATCAATTAATGTTTATCAAGACATTTACCTGTAAATTAGTACCTAATAAATGACCTAATGTATTACAATTTTTTACACCGTCATTGCATAGTATTGTATTAAGTCATATACACAAATTAATAATTATCAAGATATTACCTGTAAATTACCTAATAAGTAACCTGATGTGTAACTATTTTTTAAATTGAAAAAAAAAATAGCAAATATAAGAGAATCTGAAAATTACAGACATTATCAGGGTAGACTTGTTGAAATTCCTTTTCGAGCTTGTTTTGAACTGTTGTCAAGTCATGATTGGCTTTAGTGAAAAGGGTTAAAAGCCCGTCCACTGCTTGATGTTGTGAATTCTCTAAATGGTGATATTGACTTAGATTACGGTGACTCATTTTTCTTCTCCTTCACAATTTCTAGTTTGAATTTTCAGGAGAAAGGGAAAGGGGAAGGACTGAAGAGGGAAATGGAGGGAATTGTCAAATGAGTACTCGAATTATTCTGGAAGAACTGATTTTTGTGAGTTTGTATACCGAAATCTATTTTAGGTAAAGTTTTCTAATTTGTACTTATTTTTTAAGAAGAAAAAAAATTAAATGATACCCAAATTTTAGGCAACTTCAAATATATACAAATTCTTTTTTTTTTCTTTATTGTTGCTTTCTTTTTCTTTGTGCTTGGGAATTCTTCTTCTTCTTCTTAAATGCAAAGTAGATTTGTTAAATTTATTGATATTTTGACAATATGATGATTTGAATTTATTCTTTATGATATTTGAAAATTATATGTTTCAAATTTTAGCTTATTTGGAGTATATTTCAGCGTTGAATCGTATGTTAGATTGTTCATTCGAAGAAGAAATTTATGTTTCAGAACTTAAAATTTGAAATCTAAAATTGCATTGAAGAGATTGAACTATTTAAGTTTCAAAATTGTAAAATTATATTTGAAAAATAGAAGAACTTCTTGAAGTCTTATTAAAGAGATTGAACTATTTAAGATTTAAATTTCTGAATATTTGGAAGATATAAGAACTTCATATTTGATTTTAGAAACTGCATTGAAGAGATCAAACTAATTTAGATGCGAACGGGTACTTATAAAATTTTGTACAATATGGGTATAACTTTAGTGGGTCTATATGAAAATGTCCCCTATTTTTTATTTTTTATTTTGTCCCCAAAAATGATACTTATTCTTTCTTTACTTTTCTCTTTTTTTCTTTTTGTAAGATAATCGTGTAAAATAAATTATTTTTGCCCTTTTTTTTTAATGCAAATGAGCTTGTTCATAGACATTGATTTAATTAAAATTAAAATTATATTTATATTCAAGAACAAATGAAAGTTATACAAATTATGATGCTTCTTATATCATGTCAACAAAATCAAAATTAACACAAATTAACTACACATAATTTATTAAATAAATAAAACTCTAAGATTAGTTAAAATGGTTACTACTGTTATACCTTTTAATTTCATGTTGCCTTTCTAACAAATGCAAAGAAAGGGGGAAAATAAAAGTAGCCTTTTTATTATATATATATATATATATATATAATAAGAGACAACCAAAGGACTTTTGGAGTCCTCACAAAAGTTTCCAATAAAATGTAAACTTTTTAATTAATTACTTCTAGGTCCTAATTTTATTTTCACACACAACAACAAAGAAAAAGGTGATAGTTCACTGAGTATTTTGATAGTCAGAAGCCTATATTATTTATAGTTTGTTAAAAATCTGCTTATTTTGATAAGTGTTTTTAAAAGTATTTTTCTGGTGAAAACAAGTTATATTTGGTTAATTAATTTGAAAAATACTTTTGGGCAGCAATTAGTGTTTAGCCAAGCGGTAAAAAAGTGTTTCTAAGTGTTTTTTTCAAAGGTTTTTTCAAAAAAGTGCTTCTGGACATAAGTTATTTTTTCTGCTTCTCCAAAATTACTTATGCTTTTACTAAAAAACACTTTTTTCTCTTCTAAAAGTTTGGCCAAACACTTCAACTTTGCAAAAATTATATTTCTTTAAAAAAAAAAGTATTTTTGACCTTGGAGAAACTTGGCCAAACAAGCTACTCCATTAATTATGATAGAATAATGAGGTTTGATGATGATTTTACTAAACACAAACTTTTTTCTATTTATTAATGTATATTTGCAAACAAATTTATATGATATTTAGTTATATGAAATTTGCCTTATTGTTATACAAATAATTCATCTGTACATTTTTTTTAATGTGATGAAATTTGACCAGAGAGTATTCTTAAGAGTTTAATTTGATTATATATTCCATACTAAGTGATGATTAAAATATTTAAGTGAATTTAAAATCTGGATAGTTTAGTGAAGTTACATTTTGAAACTTGCAATAATCCTATGCAAATAATGTAAACTTTTCAATTAATTACTTCTAGGTCTTGACTTTATTTTTTAAAGTCAGATTTACCTTTTATTTTATGGTTATTTTTTCTGCTTTCTGATTTTTTTTATACAGTGTTCGATGTTTGTATTGGAGCCCAATTAATTCGAATTCGCGTTACGTAAGACTCATTTGGAGGAAGCTCTCCCTACCAAGATTTTTTTCATACCCAGACTCGAGGTCGAAAACCTTTGTAGGAAAGAAGCAGCCTTATCCGTTGAACTTTATTTTCCCAGTTACTTTCTTCTATTGGTCGTATCTATTAACCTGAAAAATAATCATTTTTTAGCTAGATTCTTGTTTCTTGTTGCTCTCTCATTCTCTTTTTTCATTTGTTGCTTATTATAGTTTTATACATGTAGGCATTTCTTTTTTACTTTTTATTTGTGTTATAAAATTTGAGAATTTCTGAAAATTCTTCTACTTATATTTAGGTATTTCTTTTACTTTATATTTAAACTTCAATGAACTCATATGTGTTTAGAAGGTCAGTGTTATCTGTCATGATCAGGTTATCTTTAAAATCTCTCGTTTGGTTAGTTTTAATTAATTTTCTAAACACAAAATAAATTTGGTTGGATTCGGTAACGTTTTGGTTCAAATTCTGTATTTTTCTTAAAAGTTCACTAAATTTCTATTTATTAATTTAAGTAGGCGTTTGGACATACATTCCATTTTTATTTTTTTTTGGAATTTGAAATTTCACTAAAATTTCAATTGAAGATGAAGTTGTGTTTGGTTATAATATTTGCAACATATTGGATGTCTTTTTAAAAAAAAATTATGAAACATGATTTATACCCCACAACTTGTAAAAAATATCAAAATCACTCCAATTTGATTATCCTACTTGAAATAAACAATCAAAATGCTATTATTTAACTCATATTCTGCTTTACTACAATACACAGAAGATGCAAAATCAGTATCATATTTTTTAATTCTACTAAAATACAGAGAAGGAATTTAAGACAAAAACAACATAAATATGAACAAGTTATTATTTAATAACTATTGGGGTCATTTTATAAATTTTAAAAGTATAGGGTAAGATTTGTAAAACTAAAAACTAGCAAATTCCCATTTCCAATTGAAAAACTTGTGAGAACTAGTTTTTCAAATTTGAAAATGGATTTTCAAGTAAAGTTAAAATTTTTGGTAAGAATGGTATAACCAAACATTGTTTTGAAAAAATATTTTGAAAAAAAAAGAAAAATTGTGTATGTCCAAACGAGCTCTAAGTCAGTATTATCAGTTATGATCGGGTTATCTTTAAAATCACTCGTTTGGTTAACTTTAATTAATTTTCTAAACACAAAATAAGTTTTGCCGGATTCGGTAACACTTTGATTCAAATTTTGTATTTGTCTTAAAAGTTCACTAAATATCTATTATTTATTAAAACTAAATAACTTTAAAAATTAAGATTCGGAATTCATAAACTTCAACTTCTGCCTCCGCATGTGATTTGAAGTAAAACATATTTCATCAAAATTGAAGTTAAAATATTAAAGGAGTAAAATAAAAGTTTTGCTTTTGTATCTTGAGTTTGGACCCGGGCTTAGCACGGGCTTCAAGAACTAGTTTAGTAAATAGAAGAGGAAAAGCCCACAAATGCTAACATTCACCTACATAGAAATCTCATAAGTTTAGCAACTTTAAAACAACAAGTTAAGATGTTGTACAGGTATTTCATTGCAACATGTTTGGATGGTTTTTACCCATTGTATTTTATCGTAGTTGTTTTTGTTACGCCGTATTGTTACTTAAATTTTGATTACGCCGTAATGCTAAATCGATCGTAACGATGAAATATTTTGTAATGACTGATTTGGACCTTATTTTCTTAAATAATTTTATTCTTATATTTTACCCTTTACCCTACCCTTTTTATAATAAAACTTATCTCGTATCATGCCTTCTTTTTTATATATATAATATTGTAAGTGTATCCTTCAAATTGGTGGTGTTTGACATTATAAACCGATTAAAAATGATATAATCCTCCAAACATTATAATTATCGAAACAATACAATATAATACATACAATAGAATATGATACATTATAAATAATGCTTAAAAGTTCTCCAAACAATACAACAACTACCCGCTTTGCTTGCATAAGTTACCATTTCAGAAAAGTATAATTTATAAAAAATTCTTTTCTCTTTTAAGAGAAAAATGAAGAAAATATCCCTTAACTTGGGTTTAATAATAACCGTAGATGTTCGGTTAATTGTTATACGAAAAAATAATAAATTAAAATTAGTAAGAAAATTATATAAACATGAATAAAGAATTGTCGTAAAGATATTCATGTGAAAATTGCAATAATCATCTAACTACGAAATTTATTGTAATTACATTACTATACTACTTGAATTAACTGAAAATTGCAATAATCATCTAATAGAATTTTGCAATAATTTTTTTATTTAGTTGATCAACATATTCATTTTTGCTAGTTAAAATATTTTTTTAATTCTATCATGCGATTTGCACAAATTGCATTTTATTATAATAATAGAAATATTTCCCTTATTAATGTACTACTATTACCATTGGGATTGATAATCACGTATTTAGAAGAACCAAATCATCTTTTATTGGATGGTCTTCTTCGTTGCCGACATGAAGCAAAAGGACACTGAATATTGGATATGTTGTTACTTAATATTTCTTGTCAGTTGAATTTTTTTCGTTTGAAACCAGAAGTATAACTTTGGCAAGCTAGCTTTTACAGTCTTTGCTTTTGTCGATTTTGGTACTTGACAAAACATCACCTTCCAAATCATTAATTTTTCACCAAATGGTAATATCTCTAGTTCTCCGGGCAATTGTTTCGATCGTTTGACACTTAGTCATAAGTGTTTCATCTCATATTATCAATTTTGCTTTCATTATAAATTTAGCACCATTGCGCTGCTTTGATATATTTGTGATGGTTATTTAAGTTGTTTGAAGAGGTATATTAAATCTAAAGTGGGTGGCCTCACAATAAAATTGTTGTTGGTACACCACTTGCTAATATTGCTAACATTATGATATTTGCAAGTAATGCATGGCATAGAAATATTATTTTGATTCCACCAAAGGCATCTACAAAGAATAATCCCGTTATACAACATCGACTCTTTATAATATAGTCTTGAAAATTTGTTCTTGTTTAGGATTCAACTTTGATTGTGCTTCCTCATATACTTGTGTAGCATTTTGATTCTTAATAATATACTAACTTTTTTACTTTGTGTTCTAACGTCTTTTTTATGGAATAAATTTATGTATCCTAAGATTTGTTTTAACTTGAATAAGAATTTTACTCACGTGATGAATTTAAAAAATAATTGAATTGCATTCTCTTGCTAAATATCAATTAAAAGATTTAATCATTTGGTTTTAACATAAAAAATAATTTATTCTATGTTGATTTGGATCTTAATATTAGTTCATCTCTTGTTTTGAATATTTAATATTAATTATAATTTTATTCACCATAATTTTTAATTTCAAAGAGTAAAAGATTGATATGACATTTCACTTTTAGATCTTTATGTAGGTAGAATCATTAGTGATACTGACTCTTATGAACTATTTTTTTTCTCTTTCTCACACATTTATATTCTTAAATATTTTCTTAGTTATTGTTTAATAATTGGATTTTTTCAATATTGCACGAAAAATTGATTAAAAAATTATTTGAGTAGGAAAATAGTTCAAATATAATATAAAAATATATTATCGTTGGGATATCTTTTTCTTTTAATTTCAACTATTTATGCACTCTATTTAATATTACTTTTCTTTTTCGTATTGGCCATTATGGAGTGGTAATGTATTGGCAATGCGGATGATTCTTATGAAATTAATTTTATTAATCCTTCCTACATATTATTAATAAGAATTTAATAGACAAATTTATATTAATTTTGAAATCTTATTTATTAAAAATTAGCAAAGAAGGTATTGTAATCCAAAAAAATAGATTATTGCAGTTATGTCTTTTTCCTATGAGTTCTTCTGTTTATTATTTTAGGGCTATTTTGATATATTAATATTGTATTTATGCTATTATAAAAATATAGTCTCTCATTTTCTTAATGGGTTTGGACGATATAATATATTCTCAAATTAAATAAGTAACGGGACATTATAATACGTTTTAAATTAAATTAGTAATAGAAATTTTTAAGAAGTGTATCATAAAAGTAATATGATTATATGACTAAAGATATTTACTTGTTCAATTTTATATGAAATAGACAGTCCGAAAGTAATTATACTAATAGGATTCTTAAGGTAATCATGTAGGATTCTTAACGTGTAGTATTATGTCCTAAAACCGATAGGATTATAATGCTAATATCTAGAATTCCGGTTATGTCCTTTTATTATGAGTTATTATGCTTAATATTATAAGGTTATTTTTATATACCGGCATTTTATAATAATATAGATTAGCCAAACAAACTACTTCTCATCAAAAGTACTTTTGAAAAAAAAAACACTTCTCAAAATAAGCTGATTTTTGCAGCTTGGCCAAACATGCTATAAGTCCATTTTTTTAGAACCAATACTTTAAATATGAACACTGTCATCTTATACCCAAGAACTATCATGTCAAAATCAAGAATAAATACTAGATGCGGAAGCGTACGCCTTGCAAGTTATTGGTCTTCCGTACCAAAATGTGGGTGGATCTCAACTTTTCCAATGACCTTACATCTTATTTGGGACCATACCCATTTATAGGCGCACATGTTTATGTAATTCTTATCCAGACCATCATTAAATTAGAAGTTACATCCGGGTACCTACACATTAGACCTCATACTTTAGGAGGTGTCTTATAGACCCATTTAACTTTAAACCTTAGCAGATCACTTTTAATTTGAGTCAACCTTTTAAAGGATAGCAATCAACATAAAATTATTCTTAATACAAAATATATGTGCAAGTCCATAAATTCTAACATATTTAGCTCTAATAACAAAACAAAAAAAAATGCTCTTTTATCCATGTAAAAGGGAGGCCTCCAAGTTTAATTTTTTTTGGTCTAGTTATAGTTCTAACGCTAGGATTAAATGTATGTAGGGATATTAACTAGCTACATTTATTATAGTTCTGACTTTTGGAAACCTACTTATTTTAATGAATGTGTCTATCCAGAAAAATTGCTTAGTATATCTCTATGAGGAATTGGTATTTACTTTTTGACCTCAATTATACATATATTGCAAAAATAGGCATGTTTGGGTTTATGGGCAATATTGACATATGTATCCTTACTATAGAAGTCATCATATTACGCTGGAACAAGTTGTTGGTATAATTATATTTGATATCAAGAGCATTGGACTAAATTGGTTAGTTAGGAAACTAATTGAGGGACTCAACTGTAGATAAGAGAACTTTGAGGGTCACATTGTTAGAGAGGTGTGAAGGGCACGTGATTCTGTTATATAGAACATTGCCCTTCCTCAAATCAGGTATAACATTTCTTTTACTGAAGCTAAGAAAATGCTCTCTCTACTCTTCATCTCTTCTCACCATTTCTCTTCCTAGATTTTTCATACGCAACCTAGATTCATTTTGCATGTTATAAATTTTGATTTATAGTGTGTAGATTCAACACATTGACATGGTATCAGAGCCGCGATTGCTGTAATTGCGCAAATCAGAGTACTGAAATTGCAGAACTTAGAGCTCGATCATGGCGACAAATGACATCGGACAACTACCAAACAATCACCCATTGTTTCTTCGACATTCAGATGCACCTGGAATAACATTGATCTCGTTAAAGATCACAGAGCCAGAAAATTATGATTTGTGTAGCATAGCAATGAGGGTTGCACTGTTAGTGAAGAATAAGTTAGGGTTTGTGGATGGTACATGTTTAAAAGGATCGTACAAAGGAGAATTGGAGACGCAACGGGAAAGTGGCAATGCTGTTGTGGTTTCGTGGTTGAGTAGTATTGTAGCTAGTGAATTGGTGCCTAGCATCATGTATGCTTCTAGTGCGAAGAAGGTACGAGGTGAATTTAAAGAGAGATTTGATAAGGATAATTTGACCAGGATCTATCAACTTTGGGCTGAGATTGCAAGTCTGAAGCAAGGAACTGAGTTGGTTACCTCATATTTCTCAAAAATGAAAGATCTATGGGATGAATTGGGCATTTTGGCACCATTGCCCTCTTGTGAATGTGAAGAATCGAGGCCTTATGTGGAGCATCTAGTGAGGCAAAGATTGTTGCAGTTCCTTATGGGTCTCAATGAGAGCTACAGTCAAGTGAGAAGCAATGTACTGCAGAGAAGGCCAGTTCTAACAGTAAATCAAGCTTGTTCAGTATCTTTGCAAGAGGAGAGTCAAAGAGGACTAGGTGTTGTGAAAAGAAATAAGGAACCACTGACAATGCTGGCATGAAGAGGTCAGATGTTCAAAGGCAAGAAACTAGGGCTAATTTGTGAGCACTTTGGTTATAAAGGTCACCTGAAGGAGAACGTTTACAAAATAATAGGCTATCCTCCAGATTTCAAAAGCAAGAAGAAAGGGAAACTAGGTACATATAAACCTTTGCTAATAATGCTAACACGGATGCAGGTATTGAAACCAGAAATCAGCCACAAGAAAATCATCTCACAGAAGAATATATAGTACAAACACTTAGTAAACTTGTTGGAGAAGACTTCACTAGCAGAAAGGAGTGCAGGACCATCAGAATTAACAGGATCCTCAAACATGGCAAGTATTATGCCATTGATGTCTAATGTATCCAATGTATGTGTATATGATTGGATAATAGACTTAGGAGCATCACATCATATAACCTTTTGCAAAAATGTATTGGATTCTATTAGACCTATAGAAGGACAAAATAGTTATGGAGTGCAAACACCTACAAGAAATAGGTCAAAAATCACACATGTTGGAGATGTTACAATCTTAGGGAATCAGAAAATTAAGAATGTCCTATATGTGCCAAACTGTAAGTTCAACCTGCTCTCAGTGTCCAAATTGACTAAGGATCTATGTTGCTCTATATGTTTTAGCCCTGATTTTTATGTGTTTCAGGGACTATACAGTGGCAGGGTGTTGGGGATTGGTAAAAAGGGTAGTGGACTCTACATAATTAGTAGAGGAGAGTTGTTGCTACTGGTTCATTTCATAGAGAAGAGGTGGCAATTGCAATGTGGCATCAAAGGCTAGGACATGCCTCTACACATGCTATGCAACATTTGCCAAACTTGAAGGATAAAGTGAAGCTAGAGATGCAAAAGGACTATCAAATTTGCCCTCTAACTAAGCAAAGTAGACTAAAATTTCCTACTAGTAATAATAATTCAAGTTGTGTGTTTCAATTAGTGCATGTTGATGTATGGGGCCCTTACAAGGTAGCAACCTATGATAGAAAATAATATTTTGTCACTTTGATTGATGGCTATAGCAGGTATACTTGGACTTGTTTGCTGAAATCCAAATGTGAAGTCTTTGTTGTGTTGAAAGATTTTCTTTCCTTGATCAAAAATCAGTTTGGTACAATGGTTAAGACATTAAGGACAGACAATGAAACATAATTTTTCAACAATCAGTATAATGAATTGTTCAGTTCACTTGGAATTGTTCACCAAAGCAGTTGTCCATATACTCTACAACAGAATGGAGTAGTGGAAAGGAAGCACAGGCACATCCTTTATGTGGCTAGAGCACTCAAGATTCAAAGTAATATTCCAGTCAGATTATGAGGAGAGTGCATTAAGATAGCGGTGTACCTAATTAATAAAATACCTACAGAGATTTTGAATAAAAGATCTCCTTATGAGTTGTTATATGGTAAACAACCAAGTATAGATCATTTGATAGTATTTGGTTGTTTATGTTATGCAAGTACCATCCCTAGAGGAGATAAGTTTGCTCCTAGAGCAAGAAGGACAGTGATGATAGGGTACTCTGAGACACAAAAGGGGTACAAGCTATTTGATTTAGAGTCTAGCATTTTTTTTTTGTCAGTAGGGATGTAAACTGTAGAGAAGATGTCTTTCCTTTTCAAGGTGAAGAAGCATGTCAAGAGGATTGGTTCACCCTCATTCCAGTAGATATGAATACTAAGTCACCAAGAACAATTGTTGATGATGTTCATGTTGCAACTCTGAAGACTTAAGCAACGAAAGTATGGATACAAAGGCAATCCCTGCTATTCTCCCTCAACCAAGCCACTCAGCAACAGACTCAATAGACACAGACCTGGATGAGTCAGCAAGAGCAAATGTAGATATGCCATTAGAAGATGTTGTAGATGAACCTCAAGCAGTTATGGAGAAAACTGAAGTAGGTTTGCAATAGTAGTAAGCAACACCTCAACAGTTGCAGTCAATTGAACCTGTTGATAACGCAGAAGCTCCCACTATTAGGAAATCTACCAGAGGCACAAAACAAGCAATTTGTCTCAAGGACTATGTCTCTAGTTAGAAACCATCAGGACACATTGCCTATCCAATCTCTCATTATGACTACTACACACATTTGCCACAACACTACCAAGCATACCTCACCAGCTTTTCTGCCCTTACAGAACCAAAGACCTTTTTTGAAGCCTCTATAGATGAGAGATGGATTAAAGCTATGCAAGAAGAAATTCAGGCACTTGAAGCCAACAAGACCTGGGAAATAGTAGATTTACCACCAGGAAAGAAGGCAATTGGGTCAAAATGGGTATACAAAATCAAATACAAGGCAAATGGTAAGATTGACAGGTTCAAGGCACGTTTAGTGGCTAAGGGCTATACACAACAGGCAGGTCTTGACTACTATGAGACTTTTTCACCTGTTGCAAAAATGGTCACAGTAGGAAAAGTGATTAGTCTTTCAGCCTCTAAGGGGTGAAAATTATTCCAGATGGATGTAAACAATGCATTTATGCAGGGTGATCTTTATGAGGAGGTGCATATGACTTTGCCACAAGGATTCCATAGGCAAGGGGAGTCTCATGTCTGCAGGTTACTTAAGTCTCTTTATGGACTCAAGCAGGCATCAAGGCAATGGAATATAAAGCTGACTAGTGCTCTTACTAAAGTAGGATACCTACAAAGTGCATATGATCATTCCTTGTTCACAAAGAAGTCAAGAACAGACTCGGTAATCATCCTAATATACGTGGATGACTTGATGATTACTGGGAGTAGAAATAATATGATAAATGAAGTCAAATGGACCTTACATAAGTCCTTCAAGATGAACGACTTAGAAGAGTTAAGATATTTTTTGGGCATTGAAATCATGAGGTCACACAAAGGCATACTACTGAATTAAAGAAAGTATGCATTAGAGCTTATATCAGAATTGGGACTTAGTGGTGCTAAACCTGCAATTTCACCCCTGGAGCAAAATCAAAAGCTGACCATTGTTGACTATGATAAGCATGTAGTACTTAAAGGAGATGACAAGCTAACAGATATTGGAGGTTATCAAAAAGTGATTGGAAAGCTGATCTATTTGACTATAACCATACTTGATATCTGCTTTATAGTGTAGGTCCTAAGTCAATTTATGCAACATCCAAAACAATCACACTTAGAGGCAGCTATGAGGGTGGAGAAATACATAAAAGGGGCACTAGGAAAAGGAATATTATTGAAGAAGGGGTCAATGGAAGAGATTTCAGCCTATTGTGTTTCTGTCTGGGCAGCTTGCCCAAACACCAGAAGATCAGTGACAGGGGTCGCGCCTTCTTTTTCCTCGCGAAGTCCGGGTTTCGACATCTTTTGGGACAACTCATTTCCTTTTGGGATGGGATATGGAATTTGAAGAGTCGCCACCTAACGGATTTAAGGTGCATTAGGGCACCTAATGCAAATAACTCATAAACCGGTTTACATTATCAGAGATTGGGTAAGGGATCGAAACTACCTTGAGGGGAAGGTGTTAGGCACCCCTCGAGGTCCACAACGGTGGGTCCCGTCCAAACTCAATTTAAGTGAATTAGTCATAAAGCAATTTAAACAAGTAGAGATCATTTCAAAACGGGAATAAAGGGGGTCCTAGGTTTATTATCCTATAGGATCACTTATGTGCAATACTCGGTAAACTTTCCTCGAATAGAGGTGTTACGCGTAGCATTAGCGCACAGGTCATCATATCCTTTACTAACCTCCCCTTAATTATTATCTAAGCGATTCTAATTGAATACGTACTCTATGCATTACCCGTCCCTTACCTATGGTACTGGAGGTGTTTAGGACCTCTAGTTAAGGTGGTTCTAAACTCACCTATGGTGCTTAAAAGGAGAAAACTAGGCGTCAATCAAAAACAGGTAGGACTGTCACATAAAAGGAGAAGTTAAGGGGCTCACATTTACCTCCACAAATAAGCAAACAACTACACGCCTCAAACAAAAAGTTTTAAACGATTTAAAGTCCTATAGCAGGATATCTAGATGAGCACAAAACAGGATATGCAGCAGTTTATTAAGGCATGGCAGTGAATACCTAATCAGTTTGCCTACTGATTTTATGACTTACTTAATCTGGGCAGTTTATAAGCAGTCGCACAAAACACAGTTTTAAACTTCAGCATTTTAGTTGACCTACAGGCTTGCCTAGGTGTGGATCAACAGTATCCTATAGACATATCATCTAAACGTTAATTAAACCACAATTATAAACCTATGACTGATTTTTAACAAGCAGACTTTTATCTGTTTAGACCCTATAAGCATGATGTCTAAGTGCTAAAAAATGATCACAAGCGTTACAGAACTGGTTTTACCTGTTTATCTCTATAAGCATGATATCCAAATATTGAGACTGTTTTTATACCTATTCCTTATGGGCATGATGGCTAAATGATGAAACGGGTTTTATACGTTTTAACTATAGGCATAATATCTAGGCGAATGCAACCAAAGGTCTAGGAAACATGATCTCTAATGCACATAGGAAGGTTTGAGAACATGATTATTAAGACAGAATTGATAAATGTCCTAAAAACAAGATTTCTAACGCAAGTGTGAGAATGCAGAATTTTTAGAATGGAAATTTAGAACAAACAGTAAGACGAGTCCTTAAACATGATTTCTAATGTACATAACAATCCTATAGGCATGGTTTCTAATGCATGTAGATAATCTTGACAATCCTATGAGCATGGTTTCTACTCGATCCCCACAAAAATATATATATAAGTCCCTCCTAGTTTTACTAATATCCCCAATATTTGTTTTTACAAGAATTATTATTACAGACCAGATAAAAAATGAATTACAAAATGAACATTGATATACTATAGGGAGCCTGAATAGGCCCAAAAGTAAACCTGGAAAACTAAGCCTTCAACCAAGACTGAATTATGCCAGTGTTTCATAGTACCCCATATGGTGTTCTGGTGTGTCAAAGTTCCCAAGGGCCTTAGGGACCCCGGGCAATGCTCACACCAGAAACCCTTTTTAAGAAAATTATTTTGTGAACAAATTTGGAAAGGCCAGCCCCAGTGTGTCAGAGTTCGGAGGAGTCTCGGGAACTCCTAGGCAGTGCTCACACTGGAGGGGCAGGACCCTAAGTGTCTAAGAGTAGGAGTTGAAAATAGTATATGAAAATAAGGGACAATTTTAAGAAAACAGTTTAGAAGTAAAATAGGGAATAAACATAGTCATTTCAGCACTCTGAGCTCAAACAAAGACTTCCAGCAATTAAACAAGGGACAAAAACAGGATCACAACCATTTCAAGCAAAGCTTCGCATTGCCTAGATTTAACTTAGTTAATTAATTATCACTATGTGGGCATATAGCATGCTGAGAAATAAACAGACAACTATACAAATAAAGGTAACAGGGTTAGGAACATAGAAGTCTTTAATTCGGAACACATAAAACTGGTCAAAAATGGAAGTATGCTAATTAACACAAAGCAGATTGACATCTTATAACAGCCAGATTCCATAACACTGAATTAGGACATAGAAACAGGGATAGACATGATGATCAAGAGCCAAAATAACAGGAAATACATAAGTTTAATATGATAACAGCCAGATTACATAACACTGGATTAGACATAGCAATCAGAAGTAGTCATGTTGATTTAGATAGGAAAGTCACAGGAGCCTGTATCCATAGAGGTACTCATGCTAACCAAGATCAATAAACAAGGAAGACATAGGTAGTCATGCTTATTGAAATCAATACACAGGAAAGACATGGATTTAGCTACACAGAATTGGTCATGCTAATTAAGGTCAATAAACAGGGAAGACATAGGTAGTCATGCTAATTGAAATCAATACACAGGAAAGACAAGGATTTAACTACACATAAGTGGTCATGCTAATTAAGGTCAATAAAGAGGAGAGACAAAAGTTTGAATACAGAAGTAACCATACCGATTCAAAGCAATAAACAGGAAAGACATATGTCTAAATACAGAAGTAGAGCAATAGGCCGGAATGCACATATGTTTAATCTTCATAGCATAATGGATGACAATAGGAGTGGAGACATACCAATTAAAAATAGCAAACAGAAGGTGAAAGTATGCAGAACTCAGTAGTCTAACCTTGGCTTTCAGCCGGCTAGACAATGTAGCAAGCACAAGTAACAGAAAGGTTTGAATAGGAGTTTGTGTGTATGTGTGTGTTTCTTTATGAATTGTGTTCGTCTTTTGGGAAGTCAGAATGAGAGTTTATATAGGACTTAGTAAGGTAAAACAAATAAGATAAAGCATAAATAAGGTACACAAATAAATCAATCAGTTAATTAGGGAACTAACTCAATCAATTTACACAGAGAAATTCGGAAGAGACCCCTCAAAATAGGGAGAATCAATTAAAGAGTCCATATTGGGTTCAAAATAAGGCAAACGAATCAATCACAGACCATATTGGAGTTAATTAAATCCCTAAATCAAGTTAATAGTCTAATTAAGGCAAGTATTACTAATTAAGTCACAAATAAGAAAAATAGGTAAAATCACAGGGAAGCACTAATTTTAACAAGAATATACTTCGAACCCTAAATGAAATCAGTCAGTATATTTAATTGACAGAGATAAACAAATAACGAGAAAAATATTAAAGTAATCAGTATAATAAACAGAAAGACCTAAGGTTTAAAGCATATGCACAAAATTAGCCACATCATTAAAGAATAATCAGATTCAAACACTTGGGAGTTCAAAACCTTTTTTTTTTAAGAAACCCTAGTTTCAGAAGACACTGGAATCGAATAGTAATAAAGAAAACAGAAGATTTTTCAAAGAGAAATACCAAATAACACTTAAAACGTTTCATATCTACAAGGATCGGAACAGATTTGAATAACGTAAGATTAGGGTTTTAAGAAAAATGACAGAGGTGAAAGAGACCTGGTTTAAAACCATAGATTCGAGCCATACACAGGAAGAAAATAATATTCACAAACGGAGATGGCCATAGTCAGGCCTGTGAAAAGGTTTCGAAAAAAAGTTGAATCTCTTCGAGATTCTTTCATAAATCGACATAATCGAACCACCAGAAGAGGTAGAAGCCGAGAAGGGCCGGAAGTTACAGAGAAATCCCATGGACGGGGAGTTTTCCGGTGACAACGGCTAGGTTTTAGGGGGAGTGTTTGAGAGAGAAGGAGAGGGGTTAGGAAACGAAGACGGCGGAACAAAAAGGAAATGAGGGGGGTTAGGGTTTGGGTTAGATTAAAAAGGAAGGAAATAATGTGGACCGTTGATCTCATAGATCAACGGCCACGATTAAAGAAAGTTTTGGGTCGGGTAGATGAAGAATTGGGCCTGGGCGGATTTGGGATAGGATTTAGGTAATTGGGCTGTGTAATTGGGTTAAAACGAAATTGAAAGGGGCTATTTGTTAAATACTAAATTAGTTAATAAAATAATTTGTGAAAAATGATTAATGAATTATAAAAAATGATTTTCATGCATAAAAATGATTTAGAATAATTACTTAATATTATAAAAATATAAATAGCTATTTTCTGGTGAAATAATGTAATTATGCATACATGGGCTATTATTGCAAAGTTATTGCAATTATAACTCAAAAATATAAATGTGGCTATTCATGAAATAATTAAAGCTTAGTATAAATATAAATGGTAAAATTAAGCCATAAAATTGTTATAAATCCATTTGTGATGCAATTAGTAATTATTTATATAATAAAAATACTGGGATAAATTAATAAAAATCCTTTAAAAAATTCAGAAATTATGGAAAAAATATTAATTGATGCTCTTGTACTATTTGAAGGTAGATATACATTTTTAATATAGTATAGGGAAAAATTGGGTATCAACAGTTGCCCCTCTTTACCCGGGAAGGATGAAAGAGTTGTCGGGTAAAGACATGATGGCCAATTTTGACAGAGTAGGGTGATTTGAGAGACATAGGCCGCACTCTGGTATCTGAGCTGCCTACATATTCTTGGTTTTACACGAATCAGGTTGTGTGTAGTTCTGGATTCACCGGTGGAATATACCGATGAAGTTATCACAAGAATGGACACAAGGTTTTGGAATAAGTGAAGTGGTTGCGGTGAGAGGTCAGGATTGAAGTAGTATGAAGAAACTAGAGCGGGACTGCTCCTACTAGGGTAATGGTTGCTTATCGGGTTGCCTGCAAATATGAGATGTGCTACAAGCATATATCTTTACATAAATTTAAACATGATGCAAATTCCTTTCAGACCATGAGAATTGTCTTTAGACGGTTGAGGATGACGTCCATAGACCATGATGTCCTGGGCCATGAATTGTGCGGTAAGATATTCGCAGGCCATGAGATGATGTTCTTGGGCCATGAAAATGGTGCCTGCGAACCATGACGCCTTTGAATAATGATATGCAAGTTTCGAGAGATCCTCAGGCCATGTCATGGTGTCTTCCGGCTATGAGGATGATGCCGTCAGACTATGACGCCTTCGGACAAGTTGGCGCCCATGATGTGCAAAATATGATGCTAGGAGCAACAAGACAAGGCTTAGTCTTGTATGAAGTTGACGGCAGAGCTCAGCACGAGAGAACAAAAATAGATAGTGCAAGGGAGACAGTGCTTAGTCTCGTGCAAGGTTCGGGAGAGGGCTTAGTCCCATACAAGGTGAAGGAAATGCTTAGCCATCATGAAAATATGGAGGCAGGGCTTAGCCTCATGTAAGATTGGGGCATGGATTAGTCCCATGCAAATAAAAAGCAATGCTTAGCCTTGTAAAAATATGGAGGCATGGCTTAGCCTCATGCAAGACTAAGACAGAGTTTAGCCTCAAATAAAAGGCAATGCTTATCCTTGTGCAAATATGGAGGCAGTGCTTAGCCTCATGCAAGATCCGGGATAGGGCTTAGTCCCATGCAAATATTGAGACAGAGCTTAGTCTCATGCGGAATTCGGGACAGGGCTTAGTCACATGCATATTGAAGGCAGTGCTTAGCCTTATGCAAATGGAGAGGCAAGGCTTAGCCTCATGCAGAATTCGAGACAGGGCTTAGTCCCATGCAAATTGAAGGCAGTGCTTAGCCTTATGCAAATAGAGAGGCAGGGCTTAGCCTCATGCAAGATTGAGACAGAGCTTAATCTCATGCGGTGAACAAATAATAGATGATAGCAAAGTATTTCTTAGCTGAGAATGAGTTCGGTATCCTTGTTGTTATGAAGGATGTGACTCTAAGGTATTCATACTCCTTGTTCCTTCATTCAAAGAAAAATCATGAGTTCTGTAGGGGGAGGTCGGTTCGTGCCTCCGTCAGCTTTCTTGATGTGCTCTACTCTATCTGAAGATCATGTTCAAATTATCGGGGCAACATTTGCTAAATAGAGTTTATTTCAAAAGCAGGCATGCATAATTTTCAAAGACATAGTATAAATATAGTTTTTTAGAAATTTGTTAGATGAACCAGTGACTGTGACACGATCAGAGACATTGCGACTTCTTTGCTGTAGAATTTTGTGTCTAAATACTAGACATAAGGAAGCAGGGGATAAATGTGGGGAACTGAGAGTCCTCCTCAAAATTCTGCCCCAAATAAATGGACAACATTTCTGACTGCTCTATATGATGTGATCGACTGAACTTGCTTCAGATCTTTGAGGGTCCTCCTCAAAATTCTGCCCCAGTTTCTGATTGTGGGGAAAATAGAAATTTGATTGAATTGTGACCGAACCCACAGGGCAGCCTACGTATCCCCTCTTAAATAGGAATCAGGTCGAGTGTAGTTCAATTTACATCATATGCGGAAAACATAAATAGTTTACACATAATATCGCTTGACTGCATCTGAATTGATTGACTTTGGCCAGACTTCTCTGTCCATTTCTGCGAGTACGAGGGATCCTCTTGTCAGTACCCTGTGAACCATGTAAAGACCTTGCCAATTGGGAGAGAATTTCCCTTTGGCTTCATCTTGATGCGGGAAGATATTTTTCAACACTAGTTGCCCCAGTGTGAACTGTCTCGGCTTGACTCTTTTGTTGAAGGCTTTGGACATTCTGTTATGATAGAGTTGTCCGTGGCATACTGTTTTCATCCTTTTTCCGTCTATGAGGGCTAACTGCTCATAACGACTTCTTATCCATTATGCGTCGCTGAGCTCAACTTCTTGTATGATTCTCAAGGAAAGAATCTCTACTTCGGCGGGAATAACAACTTCAGAACCATAAACCAGCAAGTAGAGTGTTGCCCCGGTTGATGTGCAGACTGTGGTACGGTACCCTAGTAAGGCGAACGGTAGCTTTTCGTGCCATTGTTTGTGATTTTCTACCATTTTCCTCAGTATCTTCTTGATATTCTTGTTGGCGGCTTCTACAACTCCATTTATTTGAGGTCTATATGATGTGGAATTCTTGTGCTTGATTTTGAAAGTCTCATATATGGATTTCATCAGATCACTGTTGAGATTGGTGGCGTTGTCAGTGATGATGGATTTTGGAACCCCAAACTGACAAACAATTCGGTCGCGAACAAAATCCGCAACGACCTTCTTAGTCACAGCTATGTAAGATGCAGCTTCAACCCATTTAGTGAATTAAATGATAGCCACTATAATAAATCGATGCTCGTTTGAGGCGGTGGGCTCGATCGGACCAATGACATCCATTCCCCAAGCGGCTAAGGGCCAAGGTGAGCTTGTTGCATTAAGCTCATTTGGTGGCACTTTTATCATATCTGCATGTACCTGGCATTGGTAGCATTTATGAACGTACCGGATGCAATCTGTTTCCATGGTCATCCAAAAGTAACCTACCCTGAGTATCTTCCTGGCCAAGACAAAGCCATTCATATACGGGCCCGCAGGTCTCGGCATGTATCTCCTCGAGCAGCTTAGAAGTTTCCTTTGCATCGACACACCTTAATAGTCCCAGATCAGGAGTTCTTCTATATAGGGTTCCTCCACTCTGGAAAAAATGATTGGACAACCTTCGAAGCGTGCATTTCTGAGTATGGTCCGCATGCTCCAGATACTCTCCTTTTGCCAAATACTCCTCGATGTCGTGGAACCAAGGTTTCCCGTCTATTTCTTCTTCAACATGAGCACAATATGCTGGCTGATTATGGATCCTCACCGGAATGGGATCAATGAAGTTCTTGTCTGGGTGTTGTATCATTGATGACAGAGTAGCCAAAGCATCAGCAAACTCATTCTGAATCCTGGGAACATGCTGAAACTCTATCTTTGTGAATCTTTTCTTCATTTCTTGCACATGATGCAGATATGGAAAAATCTTGGAATTCTTGGTAGCCCATTCTCCTTGTACCTGGTGCACAGGTAGATCTGAATTGTCGATTACTAGCATCTCCTGAATGTTCATGTCAACAACCATGTTGAGCCCTAATATTCAAGCTTCGTACTCCGCCATGTTGTTTGTGCAGGGGAATCTGAGTTTCGCAGATACTGGATAATGTTGGCCAGTTTTTGATACTAGGACGGCTCCAATGCCGACTCCTTTGAAGTTTTCTGCTCCGTCAAAGAACATCGTCCAGCCGTCGTAGGATTCAGCAATGTCTTCTCCTACGAATAGCACCTCTTCATCGGGAAAATATGTTTTTAGGGGTTCGTATTCTCCTCCCACAGGGTTTTCAGCAAGATGATCCGCTAGTGCCTCCCTTGACTGCTTTCTGAGTTACATAAACAATGTCGAATTCACTCAACAGGATTTTCCCCTTAGCCAGCTTTTCGGTGGGCATGTGTTTCTGAAAGATATACTTCAAAGGATCCATTCTCGATATGACATACGTCGTATAAGCACAAAAGTAATGCCTCAACTTCTGTGCTATCCAGGTCAGAGCGCCACAGGTACGTTCCAGCAAAGAGTATCGTGCTTCATAGGGAGTAAATTTCTTACTCAGGTAGTAAATGGCTTGTTCTTTTCTCCATGTCTCGTCGTGCTTCCCCAGAAAGTAGCTGAAAGCTCCATCTAGTACTGCAAGGTAGAGTGGAAATGGTCTACCTGGCTCTGGCGGGACCAAGACTGGTGGTGTTGATAAGTACTCCTTGATCTTGTCAAAAGCCTTTTGACAATCCTCGATCCAACTAGTCGCAACGTCTTTCTTCAACATCTTGAAAATTGGCTCACATATTACTGTAGATTGGGCTATGAAACGGCTGATGTAATTTAGCCGTCCCAGAAAACTCATTACATCCTTCTTATTCTTTGGCGGTGGTAGCTCTTGGATGGCTTTGACTTTTGACGGATCCAATTATATCCCCCGGCGACTGACGATGAATCCCAAAAGCCTTTTGATAGGAACCCCGAATGCACATTTTGCAGGGTTTAGTTTCAAGTTGTACTTCCTCAGTCTGTCGAAGAATTTCCTCAAGTCCTCTATGTGATCCATGGCCTTCTTGGATTTAATGATGACATCGTCCACGTACACCTCGATCTCCTTATGTCTCATGTCATGAAAAATGGTAGTCATGGCCATCATGTAGGTGGCCCCAACATTCTTTAGGCCGAACGACATCATCTTGTAACAGTACACCCCTCATGGTGTAATGAAAGTTGTTTTCTCGGCGTCCTTTTCGTTCATCCAGATCTGATGGTAACCGGCGAAACAATCTACAAAGGACTGGAGTTTGTTATTAGCACAATTGTCGATTAAGATGTGTATGTTTAGAAGCAGGAAATCATCTTTTGGGATGGCTCTGTTGAGATCCCGATAATCGACAAAATCTCTGACCTTCCCATCCTTCTTAGGAACTGGCATAATTTTGGCTAGCCATGTGGGATATTCAACTACCCTGAGGACATTGTCCATGATTTGCTTAGTAACCTCCTCTCTGATTTTTAGGCTATCAGGCTTGAATTTTCTGAATTTCTGCTTCACTGGTGGACACATTGGTTTTGTGGGAAATTTTTGGGCCACAATAGATGTACTTAACCCGGTCATATCGTCGTATGACCATGCAAAGATGTCCCCGTACTCTTTCAAGAACTGAGTGTACTCTTCTTTCTCTGATAACGACAAGTGAATGCTGATGCGGGTCTCCTTGACGGTTTCAGAATCTCCCAAGTTAATTATCTCAGTTTCATCCAGGTTGGACTTAGGCTTGTTCTCAAAATTCTCTACTTCTCTGACGATTTCCTCGGGTATGACATCCTCTTCTTCTGAATCACTATCCTTTTATTGCGTTGCCTCGTTACATGTCACAGTTGCCGGTTCATCGAGATAGGAAATAGTAATATTGTATGGATAAAGATACGAGAAAAAGTGGTAATAATAAACATCAATTCATTGAAAGTGTCAGACAAATGCGATTTTCAATAATTTAAATAACATTTTAGAACATCGAAAATATTATTAAAACAAAATGCCAAAGAGGGAAATCATTTTTCTTTCTCTTAGAAACAAAATAAACAATGTTGTTCAGCTTGCTACCCCGGGACTCGTCGGCCCCTGGATGGTCTGACAGTCCAGTTCTTGAGGAAAGTTCCTCTCTCCACAGCTCAGATGGTAGGACCTTTCTCCTCTTCATCCTCAACAATTGCGCAACAGTCCATGTCATCATCTTCCAGAAACATGTTTCTCAAGGCTGCCAATGCTTCTTCTTCCTCTGATCCCCATATAATGTCGGCCTGATGGAAAGTCTGACTCAGGTGTGGTACAGGCTGCTCAAGTGTATAGTATGTGCCACGCCATGGTGGGGACCAATTGCAAAATTCCTGCCTGGTGTACTGATATCCTATCCCAAAAGTGGTACCATGGCGCTTTGGATGTATCGGCTTGGAGATGCCCTGAAGATTTTCACCAAGCCCCTTGCCGGACTCATATCCCCTCCATTCTAGAATGCTTGCTATATTGCTACTCCACCAATTATCCTTCTCAATTGCGTTGACCCGTTCAATATGATGGTAGGTTTCTCCACCTAATCTTCTTCTGTTTTCAACCACTGGGATGGTCTGACTAGTGTAAATGGGGTTTCTCCCATCTCCATGGATAATTACTTCCTGGTGATTCCACTCGAACTTCACGGCCTGATGTAAAGTTGATGCTACATCCCCAGCGGCATGTATCCAGGGTCGTCCCAACAACATATTATAGGATGCAGATATATCCAGTACGTGAAACTCAACATCAAACCATATAGGCCCCATTTGCAGACAGAGATTAGTCTCTCCAATTGTTGCTCTCTGCGACCTATCGAATGCCTTCATATTCATAGTTCCTTCCCGTATCTCATGTAGGCCTTGTCCCAACCTCTTCAATGTTGTCAATGGGAAAATGTTGAGACTGGATCCTCCGTCGATCAGAACTCTGGCAATGAACTTGTCTTCGCACTGCACTGTGATGTGCAATGCGCTATTATGATTCAAACCCTCATGCAACAATTCGTCCTCGTGAAAGGTGATTTTGTGGCTTTCCAGCACATGTCCTACCATATTGGCCATTTCTCCACCAATGATGTTGTTAGGTACATATGCTTCACTCAACACCTTTAAGAGAGCGTTCCTGTGTGCCTCTGAATTTTGTAGCAGCGACATGATAGATATCTGAGCGGGAGTCTTGTTCAAATGATCAACGACTGAATACTCCCTTCCTTGTACTTTCCTCCAAAAGATCCATACCAGTTTCAATAATGGGCGGTTATTTTGAGGCTTGCTTGTTGGATTCTCCCAAATGCTCTGGTGTATAAACTCTTCCTGTTCTGGTTATCCCTTGCGCAACGCCGGTTACTTCCATTTTGGCCTTTTCTTTTCTTCTAGCTTCGGCCACATAATCCCAAGGTACAACCTTGATGCTGAAGAGCAGTGTGGTTGACACTGTCACTGTGAAAGGTGTGGCTACTTCCACCTCAAATGGTACAGGTGCAACGGCATGCGGTGTTACCTCAACTTCAAAAGGAACCGACGCGGTTACCTCATCCTCAACTGGTGGCTGTATCTGCTCTATAATAGGATTGAGCGTGACTGCGGGTTTCTTAGGATCGTCACCCTCTTTGATAAGTCCAATCGATCCCTCGAGATCCCATTCTTCATCCGTCTCTATCACATTGATACCTTCACCCCTATGATCTGGAAGGGGGTTGTTGCGGACGTTGGGCACAACCTCCTTTGCCTGGATGACCTTATTATCAATCAAGGTCTTGATTTTATCCTTCAATGTTCGGCACTTGTCAATGGTGTACCCTTTCATACCGGAATGATATGCACATGTTTTATTCGGTTTGACCTATTGGGATGAATTACATAGCCACAACAGGGATATGGGTGACGTAACCAGCAACCTTCAACCTTCCATACAATTGGTCAATGGGTTCAGCAATGGCGGTGTATTGTTTGGTTGGTTTACGGTCAAAGTTAGGCTGGGGTCTTGGGAAGTTTGTACGAGTTGGGGGTGACTAAAAGTAAGATGTTTATGTGTGGTAAGCAGTGGCCGGTTGGGAATATCTGGGAGGTGATGGTTGATATGTGGGTGGAGGTGTTTGGAATGCGAGTAAGGACGTCTGATATACGAAGGGCGTTTTGGGTCCTTGGGAAACTATTATTGTTCCCACGTCTTTCTTCTTCAATATACCTCCTGATTGCAGTGCTTTATTCGTGTCCTACAGTGCCTCGAAATTTTTCACCATACCGCTCTTAATGCCCTCTTCAATCCTTTCTCCGAGTTTGATGATATCAGAGAATTTGTGGTTCTCAATAACCATCAATCTTTCATAGTACTGTGGATCCTGTGCCCTGACAAAGAACTTGTTCATTTGTTCCTCATCCAATGTTGGTCTGACCTTGGCTGCTTCTGACCTTCAACGAGAAGCATACTCGCGGAAGATCTCAGTTGGCTTCTTCTTTAAGTTTTGGATATATAAGACATCCGACACATTCTCTATATTAAACCTGAACCTGTCCATGAAGTCGGACGCCATACTCACCTAGTTGGCCCACTTCATAGGATCCTGGCTTATGTACCAGGACAAGGCATCTCCGGTAAGACTCCTCATGAAGAGCTTCATTCGGATTCTTTTATCTTTTTCGACCCCCACGAGCTTGTCACAATAAGTCCTTAGATGAACCGCAGTATCACCTGTTCCGTCAAACATTTCGAACTTGGGAGGTTTGTAACCCTATGGCAGTTCCACATCTGGTTGTATGCATAGATCTTCATAGTTCATACCTTATATCCCTCTACCTCCTTCGACGCCCTAAACCCGACTTGTCAACTTCTTGTGCTCCTCAACCATGTTCTTAATGATCAGGTCCTTCTCAGCAGATTCTGGTGTATAGGATATGGGTTGAGTGGAGTGAGGTAGGTTTTCTACGTATATAGGGTTGTTTTGGTGACCGGGAGTTTGGGTATAATGATGATCATTGGTGGAGTTTTAGGGTTCGGGAATAATTTATGGGGTATTTTGGGGAGTATGATAGGTGTTTTGCTGATATTATGGAGGGATGGTTTGATTCTCTGGTGGGGTTGTATAGTGGTGAGGTTCAGAAGGATTATGTGGGCATTTGTTAGGTGTATTTTGAGATGGTACGGGGTTCTCAATGTTTGAGTGGTTGACGTCTGGGATGTTGAGTATGAGGGAGAGGTTTGCTAAGCTTCGGACCTACTCGAGCTCACCCTGAAGTTCTAGTATTTTCTGCTCAAGCCGTGAGACCGCTTCATTTGGGGCCTAAGTACCCCGACCATCGGAAGCTTCCGCATGTTCAACATGTGTATTGTTGTCTTTTCTGGTGCCTTTCAAGTCATCCATTTTTTCTTTTCCTTTGCCTTTTGGTGGACTTGAAAGAGGAGAAGATGGAGGGCCCCTAGATCTTGTGTGATAAGATGATGATGCCAGTATGTGCGAACCAACCTTTGGGGAATAGGAATAATCAAAAGAAAAGAAAAAACAAAAGATAGCCAAGCCAGTAATAGTTCTGATAAGAATATTTGCGGTATTTAAACACATATTACGAAAATGTAAATTCACGTCCGAAGTTGGGAGCCTCGTTGTGCCTGAGGTAGGCCTAGCGACAAGTTGTTTTGGAGAACTTAAATGCTAATAAATGCCTCATTTCATTAATGTGAAAATAGATGAATCCAAAACGACACTAAGATAATAAAGATAATTCACTGCTGGCACTTGGCCTTATTACATTTAGAAAAGCAAATAAATATAATCTACTTGGTCCCAGAAGGACCCTCCCCAGGCTTGATCTTCCTGACTCCATCGACCAGGTTCCCCAGTTCGCGCAGGCCCAGCAGCAGGTAGACTCTTTCTAGATGTCCTCCATCGCTTCCTTCAGCATTCTGGAAGTCGGCAACTCTCTTTCTTATCTTTACTTCCAGTTCCATCAAGCCTTGCTCCCGATATTCTACCTTTTCATTGGAGGTGATAGCCATCTCCCTCCATTCATTGATCAGTCTCATGTTTGTCTTGTGTATCTCCTGATGTTCGGCTTTGGAGTCATGAATCCTCTTGCGTAATTTGTTGTATTTTACTTGGGTCTCAACATCTTCATCTATGACCATATTTCCTCGACCGATTCCTGGCTCCATAATCCCAACTAGGTTATCTTCTAACCATGCCGGGTAGAAAGGTGCATGTCCCGCATGATACCTGTCTGGATCGACGGTGTCCTTCTCCACAATGATCTTTGAGTGCCACACATGCTGAGATTGGAACCTGTAAGGGATGTCGTCATCCTGAAAATCTGCTCGAAAATAACTCATCTTCGCGACCTGCGGCACGACCTGCTTCCTTCATGCTTGTCTCTTAACCCTGATGGGAACATAAGGGTATATTCCCCTTAACCCGATCAACACCAAGTGAGGAGCTTCCCTAGACTTGATGATGAACTCGTCAGTAGGGAACCATTCAAACATTCACTGGACCTGATCTTCCATCAAATTGTCGAAAAACTCCACCCGTTCCTTAGCACTTTCTGGTTGAGCAAACCTATCTGGGATATAAGTCATCCTCTTAGGGTGATGGAAGGCTATGTGATCATTCCACGCTCTTCACAGAAACTCCTGACAATATTGACCATTTTGGAGATGCTCTAGTAACCAAAGCTGCAGCAATAGATTGCAACCTTCGAAATGTTTGAACCCCTTATGGCAGCGGTCCAAAGCCCGGTAGATGTCAGCTATAATCATAGGGACTATGGTGTATGTTTTTCCCTTGATTCCTTCCATTAGAATTTTGGCTACCATATCCAGTCTAGTGTGAATTTTGTCCCCTTTCATGGGGAACACTATCATGCCCATGAAGCAAACAACGAACACGAAAACTCTGCGGTGAATGTGACCCAAGGAAGTGATAGATAAATCATCATGGAAAATACGGTAGGACTTTCTATGGCCGTATCTTTCATACAAATAGTCAAAGGGTACATAAGATTTCTGTAAGCATTCCAAATCTTCGTTCTTTTTAAGACCCATCATCTTTAGAAACCCCTTACCAATAGTCCAGGGCTGTCCCAAGGTAGCCCAACAAATCCCCCTATTTCTTCTAATAGTGGGGTCATTTTTATGTTCCCAAAGTGAAACACAGACCTTTCACTATCCCAGAACATGGTTGCAACTTCGACCAACATATTGTTTGGCTGGATGTCTAACAAAGAAGGCAAATTGCCCAGGGCCTTCTTCACATGTTTCTTGTCACTTGAGGAAATATCTTCCCACATATCCAGTAGCAGTGGTGGTATATTGCGGACCATGTCGAACCTGGGGACCTCGTGCCTCATTTTCTGCAAAACAAATAAGGTTAGGCCATTTTCTCCCTCCTGATTCGACTATTTATACATCCATTATTAGCATATTGGCATTTAGTTCTCCAAAATTAATGCACAAAACGTGGTCACGTTCGATGGGATTATCGAAACCCCGGTGGACTTTTGGATAAGATTTGTCTTAAAGGGCTATTATGTGGACAACATATTAACCCGGCTAGGTTTGACCATGATGCATGTACAGTTATAATAAGAGTAAGGTTTCTATGGGGGTCTAGATTGTTTCCCTCAAGCGGACAACTTGAGGGGGAAAGGCACGGAATCATCAATTGCACCGCTGATCGACTAGTTTTACCGAAAATATGCCTTTCCGAATTTAAAGGGTGATATAGGAAGAGCGCAATCACTCATCAAGCGTTGCTATATGATTGATTACGCACGAGTGGAATATGATGTTGAGCATGATTTATGAAATCGTAAATAGCATGTTGTCACGTATTTGCACGTTAGAAAAGTAATAAATGTGGTATTTAATAATTGGAATACAATTTAAAAAAACAAAGAGACAAGTCAATTTCGTAGTAAAGAAAAATCATAAATGCTTGAAAATAAACAATTAAGTTCACATAAGGGGAAAGGGAAAGGGTGCACATGTATCAACAGAATAAAGCATGCTTAGACTAATTCACAGAAACATGTTTGTCATGGTAAGAGCCTAACTTTCCCCAGCAGAGTCGCCATGCTGTCGCACCCCCTTTTTCCTCGCGGAGTCCGGGTTTTGACATCTTTTGGGACAACTCATTTCCTTTTGGGAAGGGATATGGAATTTGAAGAGTCACCACCTAACAGATTTAAGGTGCATTAGGGCACCTAATGCAAATAACTTATAAACACGTTTACATTACCAGAGATTGGGTAAGGGCTCGAAATTACATTGAGGGGAAGGTGTTAGGCACCCCTCAAGGTCCACAACAGTGGATCCCGGCCAAACTCAATTTAAGTGAATTAGTCATAAAGAAATTTAAACAAGTAGAGATCATTTCAAAACGGGAATAAAGGGGGTCCTAGGTTTATTAGCCTATAGGATCACTTCTGTGCAATACTCGGTAAACTTTCCTCGAATAGAGGTGTTGCGCGTAGCATTAGCGCATAGGTCATCATATCATTTACTACCTAGTTACCCTCTCCTTAATTATTATCTAAGAGATTCTAATTAAATACGTACTCTATGCGTGCATTACCCGTCCCTTACCTATGGTCCTTGAGGTGTTTAGGACCTCTAGTTAAGGTGGTTCTAGACTCACCTATGGTGCTTAAAAGGAGAAAACTAGGCGTCAATCAAAAACCAGTAGGACTGTCACATAAAAGGAGCAGTTAAGGGGCTCACATTTACCTCCACAAATAAGCAAACAACTGCACGCCTCAGACAAACAGTTTTAAACGATTTAAAGTCCTGTTGCAGAATATCTTGATTAGCACAAAACAGGATATGCAACAGTTTATAAAGGCGTGGCAGTGAATACCTAATCAGTTTGCCTATTGATTTTATGACTTATTGAATCTTGGTAGTTTATAAGCACTCGCACAAAACACAATTTTAAACTTCAGCATTTTAGTTAACAAGCTTGCCTAGGTGTGGATCAACAATATCCTATAGACATATCATCTAAACGTTAATTAAACCATAGTTATAAACCAATGACTGATTTTTAACAGGCAGATTTTTATCTGTTTAGACCCTATAAGCATGCTGTCTAAGTGCTAAAAATGATCACAAGCATTACAGAGCTGGTTTTACATGTTTACCTCTATCAGCATGATATCTAAATATTGAGACTGGTTTTATACCTATTCCTTATGGGCATGATGGCTAAATGATGAAACGTGTTTTATATGTTTTAACTTTAGGCATGATATCTAAGCGAGTGCAACCAAAGGTCTTAGAAACGTTATCTCTAATGCACATAGGAAGGTTTGAGAACATGATTATTAAGGCAGAATTGATAAATGTCCTAGAAACAAGATTTCTAACGCAAGTGTGAGAATGCAGAATTTTTAGCATGGAAATTTAGAACAAACAGTAAGACGAGTCCTTAAACATGATTTCTAATGCACATAACAATCCTATAAGCATGATTTCTAATGCATGTAGATAATCATGGAAATCCTATGAGCATGGTTTCTACTCGATCCCCACAAAATATATATAAAAGTCCCTCCCAGTTTTACTAATATCCCCAATATTTGTTTTTACAAGAATTATTATTACAGACGAGATATAAAATAAATTGCACAATGAACATTGCTATACAATAGGGAGCCTGGATAGGCCCAAAAGTAAACCTGGAAAACCAGGCCTTCAACCAAGACTGAATCATGCAAGTGTCTCATAGTACCCCACATGGTGTTCTGGTGTGTCAAAGTTTCCAAGGGCCTCAGGGACCCCGGGCAATGCTCACACCAGAAACCCTTTTTAAGAAAACCGTTTTGTGAACAAATTTGGAAAGTCCATCCCTAGTGTGTCAGAGTTCGGAGGAGTCTTGGGGAATCCTAGGCAGTGCTCACACTGGAGGGGCACGACCCTAAGTGTCTAAGAGTAGGAGTTAAAAATAGTATATGAAAATAAGGGACAGTTTTAAGAAAACAGTTTAGAAGTAAAATAGGGAATAAACAGAGTCATTGCAGCACTCTGAGCTCAAACAAAGACTTCCAGCAATCAAACAAGGGACAAAAACAGGATCACAACCATTTAAAGCAAAGCTTCGCATTGTCTAGATTTAACTTAGTTTATTAATTATCACTAGGTGGGCATATAGCATGCTGGGAAATAAACAGACAACTATACAAAGAAAGGTAACATGGTTAGGAACATAGACTTCCTAATCCGGAACACATAAAACTGGTCAAGAATGAAAGTAAGCTAATTAACACAAAGCAGGTTGACATCTTATAACAGCCAGATTCCATAACACTGAATTAGGACATAGCAACAGGGATAGAGATGTTGATCAAGAGCCAAAAAACAGGAAGTACATAAGTTAATATGATAACACCCAGATTACATAACACTGGATGAGACATAGCAATCAGAAGTAGTCGTGTTGATTTAGATAGGAAAGTCACAAGAGTCTGGCTCCATAGAGGTACTCATGCTAACAAAGATCAATAAACATGGAAGACATGGTTAGTCATGCTAATTGAAATCAATACACTGGAAAGACATGGATTTAGCTACACATAAGTGGTCATGCTAATTGAGGTCAATAAACAGGGAAGACATAGATAGTCATGCTAATTGTAATCAATACACAGGAAAGACAAGGATTTAACTACACATAAGTGGTCATGCTAATTGAGGTCAATAAACAGGAGAGACAAAAGTTTGAATACACAAGTAACCATACTGATTAAAAGCAATAAACAGGAAAGACATATGTCTAAATACAGAAGTAGAGCAATAGACAGGAAAGCACATAGGTTTAATCTTCATAGCATAATGGATGACAATAGGAGTGGAGACATACCAGTTAAAGATAGCAAACAGAAGGTGAAAGTATGCAGAACTCAGTAGTCTAGCCTTGGCTTTCAGCCGGCTAGACAATGTAGCAAGCACAAGTAACAGAAAGATTTGAATATGAGTATGTGTGTGTGTGTTTCTTTCTGAATTGTGTTCGTCTCTTGGGAAGTCAGAATGAGAGTTTGTATAACACATAGTAAGGTAAAACAAATAAGGTAAAGAATAAATAAGGTACACAAATCAATCAATCAATTAATTGGGGAACTAACTCAATCAATTTACACAGAGAAATTCGGAAGAGACCCCTCAGAATAGGGAGAATCAATTAAAGAGTCCAGATTGGGTTCAAAATAAGGCAAACGAATCAATCACAGACCATAGAGGAGTCAATTAAATCCCTAAATCAAGCAAATAGTCTAATTAAGGCAAGTATTACTAATTAAAGTCACAAATAAGGAAAATAGGTAAAATCACAGGGAAACACTAATTTTAACAAAAATATACTTCGAACCCTAAATGAAATCAGTAAGTATATTTGATTGACAGCGATAAACAAATAACGGGAATAAAATTAAAGTAATCAGTATAATAAATAGAAAGACCTAGGGTTTAAAGCATATGCACAAAATTAGGCACATCAGTAAAGAATATCAGATTCAAACACATGGGAGTTTAAAAACCTTTTTTTGAAGAAACCCTAGCTTCAAAAGACACTTGAATCGAATAGTAATAAAGAAAATAGAAGATTTTTCAAAGAGAAATACCAAATAACCTTTAAAACGTTTCAGATCTACAAGGATTGGAACATATTTGAATAACATAAGATTAGGGTTTTAAGAAAAATGACAGAGGTGGAAGAGACCTGGTTTAAAACCATAGATTCGAGCCATAAACAGGAAGAAAATAATACTCACAAACGGAGATGGCCATAGACAATCCTGTGAAAAGGTTTCGAACAAAACCCAAGTTGAATATCTTCGAGATTCTTTCATAAATCGACATAATTGAACCACCAGAAGAGGTAGAAGGCCGACAAGGATCGTAAGTTATAGAGAAATCCCATGGACGGGGAGTTTTTCGATGACGGCGACTAGGTTTTAGGGGGAGCGTTTGAGAGATAAGGAGAGGGGTTAGGAAACGAAGACGGCGGAACAAAAGGAAAATGAGGGGGGTTAGGGTTTGGGTTAGATTTAAAAAGGAAGGAAATAATGTGGGTCGTTGATCTCAGAGATCAACAGCCACGATTAAAGAAGGTTTTGGGTCGGGTAGATGATGAATTGGGCCTGGGCGGATTTGGGCTAGGATTTAAGTAATTGGGTTGTGTAATTGGATTAAAACGAAGTTGAAAGGGGCTATTTGTTAAATACCCAATTAGTTAATAAAATAATTTGTGAAAAATGATTAATGAATTATAAAAAATGATTTTCATGCATAAAAATGATTTAGAATAATTACTTAATATTATAAAAATCTAAAAATCTATATTCTGGTGAAATAATGTAATTATGCATACATGGGCTATTATTGCAAAGTTATTGTAATTATAACCCAAAAATATAAATGTGACTATTCATGAAATAATTAAAGCTTAGTATAAAAATAAATGGTAAAATTAAGCCATAAAATTGTTATAAAGACATTTGTGATGCAATTAGTAATTATTTATATAATAAAAATACTGGGATAAATAAATAAAAATCCTTAGAAAAATTCAGAAATTATGAAAAAAATATTAATTGATGCTCATGTACTATTTGAAGGTAGATATGCATTTTGATAATATTATATTGACAAATTGGGTATCAACAATAGGCTATGTCATTAAGCTTAGTGAATCACTGATTTCCTGGAGATCCAAAAAGCAACAGACAGTAAGTAGAAGTTCTACAGAAGCAGACTATAGAATCATGGAAGCTGTTAGTACACAATTGGTATGACTAGTAGGATTACTTAAAGAATTTGGTGTATCTTTACAAATGCCAGTGAAGGTTTTTTGTGATAGCAGAGTAGCTCTACAGATAGCTGCAAATCCAATCTATCATGACCGGACGAAACATATAGAGATTGATTGACACTTTGTGAGAGAAAAGATCAAAAGTGAACTAATATCCACTCACTATGTTTCTACAAGAGAACAGGTAGCAGACAAGATGACCAAAGGCCTTGGAGTTGCTCAGCATCAAATGTTAATATCCAAACTGGGAATGTTCGATGCTCTTCATTCTCCAGTTTGAGGGGGAGTATCAAGAGCATTACACTAAATTGGTTAGTTAAGAAACTAATCGAGGGACTCAACTGTAGATGAGAGAACTTTGAGGGTCACATTGTTAGAGAGGTGTGAAGGGCACGTGATTCTGATATGTAGAACAATTTCATTCCTTAAATCAGTTGTAACATTTTCTTTTACTGAAGCTAAGAAAATGCTCTCTCTACTCTTGATATCTTCTCGCCATTTCTCTCCCTAGTTTCTTCATACGCAACTCTAGATTCATTTTGCATGTTATAAATTTTGATTAGAGGCGGTTCGTATCTTTCTATGACCCCCAGAATAAGAAGTAGGAGGATAGGCAGAGCAAGAGCTCTTGAAGTCTACCCGGGTGCCCTTCTTCATTCATCCATTTAGGCCCGGCTAGGAACACGTGGATCCAGGGAACCTGGCTCGGGAACAACTTCTTACTAGTAGGAGCTAATCACAGTACGTGTAGATTCAACAAATTGACATTTGGTAACGCAAAGCCAAAGATCTCTTTGTGGTTCTTTTTTTCTTCTTTGCTTCTTTTTCTTTTGTGAAAGACAAAGTGTCCCTAATTGGGAGCTATCGTGTGGAGTTTTCAAACTTAGAAAAAACTACCTTCATCTTCTCTCCTTATTCTTTAACAGTTCTTAACGATCTGCACCCAGTCGATCCGCTTTCCACGAAACAATATTTTTTTCTTCTTTTTCTTCGTCAATATTATCTACTCATTTTTCCTACACAAGCTATGCGAGTCAACTGAGAATGTGTGACAATTTGATTAATTCGTGGCTAATCCAACAAGGCAACTAGATTGAGTATAGCATAAAGTCATATTGGTATGTCATGATTTGCATGCCACAACTCACCAATTTTTCTTCCTGGCCATTTCTTCCAAATGACTTAAGTGTATTTTAGTCCCTTTTTTATTAAGTTTAAAAAATTCGCGTCCACACAAGTGTCAAAATTGGAGATGATATTGGTTGGGGCATGTCTTGCCCAGATAGAAGTGTCAATAAATCTTGGAGCTCCATAATCTCCCAATCTTGCATGTTCCTTCTAAATGAGAGGTCACATACTACCCCTCCCCCCTTCATGCTCCTTACGAATCTGTTGGACCATTAATTCCTTCTGGTTTGAAACTCTTGATAACTCGATAAGCTGTATTGACAGAACAAAACCACTCTTTCAAAGGTGGGATCAATCCCAACCTATTCTTCTTAGCCTAACAGTCTATTCGTGGAAGTAAATTATCCAAAAAGTCTCCTTACTAGACCTAACATGAAGATCTGTTGACGTCCCATCGAGTTAGCTAGTTAAGGGTGAAAGGGATTTAGGAATGAATAGCAGGCAAATTCATTGCTAGGAATTCCGGATAACTTTCTATATTCCTTAAGGTTATAGGTGAAGCTGACTTCCTGCAGTAGCCCCTTGGACCTTAGCCTCTTAAGGGTTGGGTTCTAGTGGCGGGCTCTTGGGTCGTCCGGACCCATATCTGGTAAAAGTGGTGGCCTGTGGGGGAAGAGACCCTTAGAGTATCCTCTCCACACCACCTATGATTCCCAAAGTTGATTCTCCATCCATCTACCAAGTATAGATCATTTGAGAGTATTTGGCTTTTTATGCTATTGATACGCTCAAATTACACTTCTAAAATAGTGTAAAGCGGTCGAAGCCAAATATAATAACCC
>ML248744.1:3156-14919 GCA_005239495.1 Nicotiana undulata
GATGTGGATGAACCTGGTTCATCCGTTGATCAGAAGGTATACAGAGGAATGACTGGGTCTCTACTGTATCTCACTACAAGTAGACCTGATATTGTGTTCAGTATGGGACTGTGTGCTAGGTTTCAGGAAAATCCAAAGGAGTCCCACCTCACTGTAGTAAAATGAATTTTGAGATATCTGAAAGGCACCACTGATTTGTTCCTTTGGTATCCTAAAGGTAGTAATTTCGACCTTGTAAGATATGTTGATGCTGATTATGCAGGTTTCCTGGTTGACAGGAAAAGTACTTCAGGCATGGCTCACTTTTTGGGCTCTTGCCTTGTCTCTTGGGCCACCAAGAAATAAAATTCAGTAGCCTTGTCTACTGCTGAGGCTGAATATGTGGCTGCAGCCTCATGTTGTGCTTAGTTACTGTGGATCAAGCAACAACTCATGGACTTTGGTATAGATGTGGGATGCATTCCTATTTTATGTGATGACACTAGCGCCATTAGTATGACGAAGAACCCGGTTCATCACAAGAGAACTAAGCACATAGATGTTAGGCACCATTTCCTAAGGGATAACTATGAAAGAAATGATCTCAATCGAATTTTGTGCTACTGATCGTCAAATTGTTGATATATTTACCAAAGCACTGAGTAGGGAGAATTTTGAGAGAAACAAGCTTGAATTAAGGATGATTAAGATCACCTAAGTGAAAAAACAATTGGTTAGAAAATTCTAATTAGGTACTTATTTAGATTAATCATTGCTCAGTATCATGTCTTTATTGCCATACTATTTTGCCATGTATTAATATGATTCCCTAGTTGCTAATGATGTTTCTCTATCTTTGTAAATTGAGGCAAATTAAAGATTTTAACGGGATGAACCTGGTTCATCCATGCCGATTCATATGACTGACAAGGTACGTTCTCATCTCCATACATTTATTAATTCAAGTACAGTCATACATGAGCAGGAGTCTATCTACTTTTGGTTCAAATTCAAAAATTTCGTACTTACCCAAAATCGAACCAGTTTCAAGAAGTCCCGTCTCACTTAATTAACCTAGTTTTAGGGGGGAAATAACAGTTTAATCAATGTCAGTCCTATATCGATTAGACTCCTACCTGAGTTAATACTCTGCCGTTGTAATCTTCCTAGCCACATCTTATATAAGGGTCATCATTACTCTTCTCTTCATTCTACACAAACCAAAACTGATCACTCGCGTTTTCTTCCTAACAACACACAATCATGTCTTCACCGCCACCTGCTTCTTCTTCTACTTCATCACCTAATCGTGATTACGATGGAGGAAATTCTGAATCTGAATCTAACTCTCCATCTGTATACAATTCTCAATCACCAGAAAATTTGTCAACCCCTGAAAACACATCTATTCCTGAACCCACACCAAATCCTACTCCTGCCCACAAGAATCGTCGTGTCAAAGTTCTTGCCAGGAAATATGTTGCTTCTGGTCTAGGAAAAAATTCTTGGAGAAACTTATTGAAGCTGACAAAGGTTCTAAGTCAGGATCATCAAGTGAATCGTTTAAATCAGCCAACGAGGAGGAAGCACCTGGTTCATCAAATTCCGAACAAGGTAATCGATGTTATCTCTGAATCTGTTAATGCTGAGAATAGGTTTGTTCTGGTTGGGTCGGTGGTAGATGTTGAAGTGCCGAGTAGGCAAAGAGAATTGGGAAAAGGTAAAATTCTTGAGAGAGAGGGTGGAGATGGAGTTGTAAGGGGATCTGGGGAGGATGGCACCACACTGGCTATCTATGGTCCCATTCCTGAGAATGTTGGAGATGAAGTCACAGAGTTAGGGGGAAGTGTAGTTGAGGAGGCCGCAGCAGGTCTAGAAAGCTTGAGGAAAGGATCATATGAACCTGGTTCATCTGGGAACGAGACATTGGTTGAAAGGCTAAAGAAACTGGGGGAGTCCTATAACCCCAAGAAAAGGAGGACTCAGAAGTCCAAGAAAGCATCTACCCCAGTTCCTCCAAAGAAGAGGAAAGCTACTGTTTCTGCTGATGCTCATGTCCCTAAGGTGCGTGCTACTCGTAATACTGTGAGAGAAGAAGAAGAAAAGTTGGAGAAGGCTCTGCAAGAGAGCAAGAAAAAGAAGGCGGCAAAGGGTAAAGCTAAGATTGGAGAGCCTGTTGAGGTTGTTGTTATTGAAGAGGAGACGCTGGACCTGGTCCAACAAGGGGAGCAGCTTGCTCCAGTTGTTGTTGGGACACCAAAACCCAAAAAGGCTAAGGCTTCTTCAAAGAAGTCAGCTGTTGTGTCCGCGCAACTCCAAGCACTACCAAAAGGACCAGGTCCAAGGCAAAGAAAGTGAAGGTTGTAGAGAAAGATGATGATGCAGACTGGAGTGGAGAAAAGGAGAAGGAAGATGATGTCGAGACTGACAGAATCATAATGTTTGGAAAGCGAACAATCTTGAAGGGCAAGTTGTTCAAAGATCTAGAGGAGCCTGGAATGAGATATCTACAGGACACTCTGGCCGTGCAGGGATGGAATGACATGGTCCTTTGCATGGAAGGCAGGCTGGCAAGGGCTGAATTGGTGGAATTCATGGGAAATGCCATTGTCAAAGGCGGCAGGTTCACCTCTATGGTCAAAGGAGTTCATGTCTCCTTTGATGCTAAAGAGCTGGGTGAAATTCTAAACATACTAGTTGAGGGCTATGAGGACTACACAAGGCAGAGATGGCCTTGTCTAGATGGGATGGCCTCAGCAATCAACATCACCAGATTCTTCAGTGACAATGAGAGGGAGATTGAACCCAGGCCGGTCTACAAAAGTGAAATGAAGCCAGAGCACAAGTTGTTCTTCGAGTTTGTCATCAAATTCCTGCTGCCCAGACAAGAAAGAAGGCACATAGCCAACTATATGGATCTGACTCTCATGGAGTGTCTGCACAGGGGAAAGCAAATCAATTGGCCATCTTTCATCATCCAACTCTCGTACAAAGTTGTGAATGGAACCAAAGCACATGCAATCCCATATGGATTCATTCTGACAGTTGTGCTTGCACATTTTGGGGTTCATGCAAAGAAGGCTGAAATGGCGACTGCCAAGGATTATTTTGGGAAGGAGACTTTTCTGACATGTGATTACATTGTCAATGTTCCTGCAGATGAACCTGGTTCATCTTGGAAGCATCCAGTCAACAACAAAGTAAGAACTCTAGTGCAGGAAAGCGAGTTCAAGGATATGGAGATCCTTCGTTTGAAATCTCTTGTGATTGAGGTTGAAGCTGAGCGGGATGCTCTCAGGGCTGAACTAGCAAAAGAGAAGGAAAAGAACGAGGGTGTTCTTCAGCAGATCTTTTCTCTTCTACAAACCAAGACCACAACCTCCTCTGCACCTTCCCATCCTTAGGCTGTCCAGAGCTACCAAATTACCCCATCTATGACCCAGTTAGGGATTCTGTTCTTGTTTCTTTTTTTTTTAACTCTGTTTTGCTCATGGTTTTTGGCTGTTTTTGTTTAAATTGTCTGGTGTTTGATGTTCGTTTCTAATCAATGAATTTTGTTGTTTAGTTATTGACTTGTCTCAATTTCTTACTTGGCTTACATTTATTGGTTTTTTGTGTTGATTATCATATTTTGCACCTGCAGTTGCCTCAAATGGCCATGAGTAATAATTAATAAATCTGGTAAAAGTATCATTTTGCAACTTTTCGATGATGCCAAAAGGGGGAAGATATGTGCTGAACTTTTCAAATTTTTGCAAAAGTGATATTTATAACCTAATGAACGTGGTTTCTCTATGATTAATGCTTAAAATCGTACAAAGTATTTGAAGTGTATACAGGATTAAGCACAGAGTTTGTCATCATCAAAAAGGGGGAATTTGTTGACCCAAGTCACTATATAGTTTTGAAGATTGACAAATGTCTGACCAGTTGAACCAGGTCCATCAGAGCACACATTCTTGAACTGAATAGCTGGCACATGAACCGTATATGCATAGGAGATATTTGTTATTGTGAAGTATCAATGAACCAAGAGATTTTCTCCTAATGCAAAATGGTTGCAAACTGATGAGAGGATAGAAGTTGAATTCAGCAAGGAAAGTAACAAAGGAAGGAAGTTGAGTTTGATACGAATTATTTCACCCAGGAAGAGTTGGACTAGAACTGAACGACAAACTCAACAACTGAATCTATAAATATTCGAAGTATTTCTGCTGGAATTATCTACGCACAAAGACTGAAGTGAATCAAGATCTGAAAGCAAAATTCCCAGAGTATTTTGCAGGCAGAATCATTGTGCGAGATACAAAGGCTACAGATCAGCTAGAAGAACCAGTTCCATTGTTTGTGTATTGAGTCTAGTTGATTGTAGTAGGAGTTTTAATACTGTATCTTTTTAGCTTTCATAGAAGCAATTTTAATAGGTACACATTGTTCAAGTTAGAGTTAACTTGAAGCTTGTAGAAATTGGCTAGAGGCTAGTTGATACGAAGGGATTAGAGTTAGTCCTAAGATTACAAAGAGTTTATTTTGTAAGTCCGTTTGGCTCAGAGTTTTTAGTGAAGAGTTTGAGCAAATCCTACTGAGGAGTAGGTCGTGGTGTTTTTCACCTTTTGAGCCAGGTGTTTTCCACGTCAAAATATCTGTATTTTTACTTTACTGCTTTTATTATTCCGCACCGGTAGAAGTTGGAACACAAAGAAGATCCAGGTTCTTCTTGTGAGACAGCACTCGAGAAATTGGGTACCACACATTTAACCTATATTCTTATGCGGTATTGACGTCTAAAACATCACGGGGTCTGTTGCTGACCCATTGTTACTCGATCTTTTCGGCGCCTGCTCGACTCGAGGAGCCGTTTCTGGTGCTGTTGTGCTTGGAGTTTTTTGTTGACTTTGCAGCTGAGCAATAGCCACTTGCTGTGCTTGCAACATCTCAAAAATGACATGAAGTCTAACTTCCCTTTCCTCCCAATCTGGAGTCTTCTGCGCTTCATATTGGGTTTCCCCGCGCACACTTCCGTCGGTATGAGAGCTTATATCGACATGTTGAGCGTTGCGTGAGACCACATCGACGGGGATTGGTGTTGGTGCCACTCTAGGGTTTTGTAATGGTACACTGGCACCTGAAGCGACTACACCATTCTCCCCATGATCCTCACGACCCTTGTTTTCGTGTGCATTCACTGAGTTAGACATTTTTTACCTGAAATCAAAGATTGTTGGACAAGAAAAAGTGTGAAAAATAACTTGTGTTTTCAGAAGACCAGCACTAAAACAATCACTATTATTTTTAGCCCCACGGTGGGCGCCAAACTATTTACCTTGAAAATGGTATTAACAATTATATTTGATTTTGTTGTTCTAAAAATATGTGATTTATTTTAATACTGGTTGTTAGGCAATAGATGCTAAGTGTGAGCAAGAAAAATAAGATAACAAGTAAAGGAGAGTAGAAATATGCAAACCAAGTTGTACTAGGCTGGGCCTCGAGCTTGCTGCAACATGGCCTCGAGGTTCAGTTACAACGCTAAGTGATGGGCGATCGATGAAGGAATAATAATATAAGAGGCCTCGAGGATAGCCTTTAATGGTAAATAATGAGCAATAAATGAAGAACAATTAATGAACACAATAAATCTGTAGAACAATTGTTGAGCACGTTTAAGTAAGAAAGTAGAGAATGTTCTTGTTGCATTGAATATTCATCCCTCTTACAAAATGACAAGGGTCCACTTTATATAGGAGGGGGGATTCCCAACATAGTACATGTATAATTATGACAAGGCAATGCTATTGGTACAACTATTTAATGGCTCAGTACGGACTTGTACTATTCTTGTAGACTTGGTCAGCTCTAACCACGTGTTCTTGGGAATTTCCCTCCTTTCCAAGACGTTCATCGATTTGTACTGCCCTGAGGTCGGGCACAGGGAACCTTCGATATGCTCCTTCGAGGGATTCACCTCGGGGTCAAGTTTCGAACTCTGCTCCGATCCTCTCGAGGCCGGGGGCAGAATGCCACAGTGGCCACAAAATTGGACTCTCCGATTTTGGCGTATACAATGTGATACAAAAATAAATTGCAACCACAATATAAATATGAAGAAACATAATTTTATTGGTAAAATGATGCGGGTACAATTCTGTTTGTTCCCTTGATTCTTCTCTCCTGATTATCTCCGTGATTTCAGGGCTGAATCAGCGTATTTCTCGAACGTAGGATGATGCGGGCTTTCATGAATTTATTTGATATCCATGAAGTATGTTGTGGATCTTCTTGAATTATTTGATTATCAAGAATTATCCCGTCACTTCTTGATCTCTTTGTAAATATCCCGTGAGTTTATGGGATTTTCGAGATGATCTCCATTTTTTAGATCCTTCTTCAAAGGGAATATGTGATCCTTTTCATAGTTATGCGTTAGGGCTTAGGACAGAGTAACATCCTAGAAACTCTGATAGACTCCTAGGATTTCAAGAGTCCTGTAGTATTAGCTTGAGTTCAGGATTTAACTTGATCCTTTAAAATTTCGATGTGTACAATATCAACTCTAACTTTATTGCTAAAACTGGCATCCCATATGCTTATATTATTCTCGAGTTCATATTGCTGGTGAAACAGCAACCAGCACAAGACAAAACTTTTAACGTACCCTTGAACTCAAGACGTCTTGCTTGCTCCAGATACTATGTTGAAATGTGTGTCTATCTCATCCAAAAACTTAAACTCATAGAGAGAACACACTTTTAATCAATTGATTATATTATTTCTAACATAATTAAATAACTAAAAGTGTATTTTCTCTAACATCGTGAATAAGTCACCTTGAATGAGAGTATTAGTGCAGAAAATGGAAGAAGAATGCGTAGAAAGAGGATTTTTGACAACCTAGTATGATTTAGCTATTGTCTGCTAACATATCCTCTTGTTCAGATTTCCTTGAGAAATACCAATTGATATATTTGAGAGTTCTTTATATATTATATTCAGTAACATAACCAGGATTTAGGCCCCTGTATATCAAAGTGCACTAATCTAATAATACAGCAAGAAAGGAAGGATCATATATATATATATAGATGTACTCAAATGTTTTTAATATTTTTGTCTAAGTATTTGTTACCCAATTTCTATTCCGAGCGAATATATCAACAAGAAAAAAAAATTCTCGAATTGCTAACAGAAAAGGGATATGCAAATCATCTCAATGAAGAAGAGGGGATACAAAATACTTGTTATTTTATTAACTAGAAGTTGTACATGGCATCTGATTTTAAGTTAAACCAGGAAAACTGGAACACAATAGTGCTACCATAATAAGAACATTACATCCAGCGTACACATCCAAATCTTCAGTCTTCAAGGCAACGTGTAAGCTGCAAAACCAAACAACCAATTATAGTAATAAGTAATTAACTACATCAGAAACATGTCACTTCATTCCCTCGACCTTACACGAACTAAAAAAGTCCCTAAGGAGGATTAGTGGCTAAGTTGCTCGAACCCAAAAATGTTGTTGCACCCGTGTCGGATCCTCCTAATATACTCTACTTTTGGAGGATCCGATACGCATCCGACGGCGTCTTCCAAGAGTCCGAGTAAGATAGATTAGTGGTGTATTTTCAAAAAGGATTATTTATCGTAACCTAATTTAAAAAATAATGCTGAGAGAATTAAGAAAGAATAATAGTGAGTGACAACTTACGTCCGCATTTGTAGCCCACGGGACGATTGGCAAGGTTGCAGCGTTTGGGGATGGTTATGGCGACTTCAGGTTTAGCTCCAGAATCCTTAGCAGTATTGGAGAGCATAACAGCACAGAGACATTTCGGATTCTGTCCAAGTTTCTGTATCTGCTGGCAACAGCTTCTGGAAACAGAAGCATTTGGATCAGATGCTGCTTCTGCACAAGGTATCAGCTTCATAGCTTCCATACCCGGTGAATTTCTCCCGCATTCACCAGCTCCATTAGATGTATTGAAACCAGCAATCACCAAAACCACAAGAAATGCTACAACACACAAGTACTTCATTAGAACTGCCATTTCTTCACTCTCGATACACAATTATGTTCTTGCCGCTCCAGGGGCTTTATACTGGACATTTATCTTGGCTGGTGTTGACACGTGAAATCCACTGAACACCATAGTGGACGAAGCACTAAAGAATACTGAATTATTAATAAAGCAATTGCTTCAAGAAAAGTTAGGTTAGAGGTTTATATTCCTATTTTAAGCTAATCAAGAGCGGTGCGTGCTAGCAAAGTTGTTAGTAGAGTTTCAGCACTCTGAAAAGCCATGGAGGTGTTCACATTGGCAAATGATCAATTATAGGACACCTATAACTCCAGTTTCATCTCACCAACCAACTAAGAGAGGTGGCCTAAAAGAGAAACATTAGATTGTACAAAATGAATTGCAGTTACATTAGACACATCTGCAGCTGTCTTTAGTAGGCAGACTCTGGATTGTCATACTAGTGACAGGTATAGAACAGTTCAGCTATTAGCAGTAAGCTCATAGATAAATATAACTGTATGGGTCAAAATCTAATCAGAGAAATTCAGCATGCGGAGACAATTGTCATGAGTAACCTGCGAGGTCGAATGTGATCAATAAGGCCGAGGTCGAGCAGTACAGATAGATGTAACGGCTAGTTTGGCTTTGGAATCTTCAAAGGGAATATTCTACGCAATAAAAAAAACACATATCTCTATAGAGATTAGATAATCTATTATCCCACACTCCCTATCAGATCTGCAAAGGGTCCTAAGATTCTTGTATTTGTCTATCATTCATCTTTATCAAATGAAAGAGGATCCGCCTCACTCAATGTTGGGTGAATCTTCTCCTTTATTTACATTTTATCGCCATTTAATGTTATTTAATGCATGGTCTTTTTCATACTACTAAATCCGGCCATAACTACTGCCAACATTTATACTCAACTATATTTTGCTATTCATATTACCCATCTCAGATCTAGAATTAATTATCCTTAACTTGGATTTACCCTCTATCTTCTTATTTAATTAGTTTAACAAAATGTCTCATACTTTTTTGTCAAACAATTTAGCACTATCTGTGGAGATTTTCTAGTTAAAATTTTAGTTTACTCTAGATCTAAGATTCAATTCTAGTTCCACTTTCTGTTCATTGTTGCGTCACCCTATCGCTACAAATGCAAACTTGAAAAACTGTAGGCAAAAGCTTTAAAGCATGCCTTTGTGACATCTATGGCTTAACTTTCTCCCTCTCCTTTTGTCCTTGTGGTTTTTCGTCCTTTCTGATAGGCACATTTTTTACCTACAATAAGTGTCATTAAGGAAGCAAAGGTTAAAAACAATTTTATTAAAGTAACTCATCTCATAAGGATGTTTGTGGTATATTGTCGGTGTCATGCAACACTATACCAAGTTCCTAAACTCAAGATTGGTTTTGTGGACCCAAGATTGGATTGGGTAACAAACACGTCGGGATCAGGTCTGAGAGTCGAACTCGAGGTCCCAACAGGAGAAGTAATTTGCCATTCCATAAGATGCCCAGATATGACTAACGAAGCCGAGCACGAGGCCGTGATTGAAGGTCTAAATCTAGCACTCGAGTACGGAGCAGAACGAGTCGCCCTACGGTGCAACTGAGCTCGTTGTCAATCAAGTCACAGGGACTTTCCAAATCAAGGAACAAAGACTACAAAAATACCATGCCAAGATGTGCAAGCCGTTACCCGAGTTCGACGAATGCAGCTCGACCAAATCCCTCTAGCACAGAATATCAAAGCGGATGGCCTTGCCAAATTGGTAGCGGCCACTACAAGCATAACCGGAGAAGGGAACGTGGTCACTCTCCTCCACTCGTCGACCGATCAAATCGAGGTAACCAACGATTTCATTTGGTTTTAACTGACTATTTTTCTAAGTGGAATAGAAGTAGGAGCATTCTCTCAAATACACGAACAGGGAACGATCGTTGTCAAAGAAAATCCGAAGATGCCAAAAGACCATATAGACTGGGACTGGATTGCTAGCCCAGAAAACATGTAAATCCCTCCGATATGTGTTAGGAGAGTATAAGTGCATGAAGCTCACCCGCATTTTCGCCAAAGCGACCTTGCATCAATTACACAAGTTATATTCGACCTCGCTCGAATCAACAATCGGCCTCCTCGCCCGAATCGACATTCGGCCTCCTCGCCCGAATCGACATTCGGCCTCCTCGCCCGAATCTACATTCGGCCTCGCCCAAATCTACATTTGGCCTCCTTGCCCGTATTGACATTCAGCCTCGCCCGAATCTACATTCGGCCTCCTCGCTTGAATTAACATTCGAACTTACTCGAATCAACATTTGGCCTCGCCCGAATCAACATTCGGCCTTCTCGCCCCGATCAACATTCGGCCTCGCCCGAATCGACATTTTGCCTCCTCGCCCAAATCGACATTCGGCCTCCTCGCTCGAATTAACATTCGACCTCACTCGAATCTACATTCGGCCTCGTCCGTATCTACATTCGACCTCGCCCGAATGCAGAATCTACATTCGGCCTCCTTGCCCGAATTGACCTACATTCGGTCTCCTGGCCCGAACTGACAACATTCGGCCTCCTCGCCCGAATTAACATTCGACCTCGCTCAAAAAATAGAATCAGAAATAAGTAGCAAATGTGGCATTCTAAATCAAAGGGTGTTACCTAATAAGGCATCTTACAAGGACCGAATCGCCCGTTCAGATTTGAGGACGCGGATGACCTCCTCTGATGTCTCCCTCCTTGCCAAAGATGCCAACCTGGCCTCGTTGGCCTTCTCCAACTCTACCGCCTTCTCGACCAACTCATCACTCGAGTCATTGGCCCTGGTCGAACTCTGCTCAAATTTAGCCCGCAGGGATACCACTTAAACCTGAAGATTGACACCCTCAGTCGCGATCCTCACTATTCGACCTTCCCCATCCGAATTTCTCGAACTACGATTAATGAAGTCTGCTTACCGAGCTCGGCCAAAAGACTACTCGATAAGCTGAGGGACTATTTATATGGGTCAAAATATAATCAGAGAAATCCGGCAAGCAGAGACAATTGTCATGGGTAACCTGCGAGGTCGAATGTGATCAATAAGGCCGAGGTCGAGCAATGATCATCAACAAGGTCGAGGTCGAGCAGTACAAAAGATGTGTCATGGGCGGCTTTCCATCCATGCCCCATGACCCCTTGGACGCGCCCCTTGGCGTCCTAGCAAGCCTCCCAACTCCTAGCGCCACGGACGGCCCCGTGGTCTTGGCCGCTCCAAGTGACAAGCGCGCAGGTGCCTCTGTCGCCCCACCAATTTCCCTCGCTAGCGCCCAGCCGCAAGCAGCTGCCAACAGCATCGCGCGCGCAGACAATACCGCGCGCGCAGATCGTGATGCCGGAGACAAAGTTGCTGCCAACGGATCTGTTTCTACCTTTGTAGAAAACTAAGTCCTTTTCTTTGTAATTATAGACTAGCTTTATTCCATGTACTTCCATTATGTTTCTCTAGCGTAGTTTAGCCTACTCATGTAATGTTGGTTTATTTTTTTTAAGCATTATTAGGGGGTATCAAGCATTCAAAACTTTCTAGCAAGCAAATCCCTGTACTGGTGTCTCTACCCCTCGACACCGCATTTCCTTTATTTGTAATAACTTTCATTATTGCAATCCAGCATTCATCATTTCAAACATCATTACTGTTCTCTCAATTGTTGGCATTGGTTTTCCCACACGGCACTGACAATCTAGTCTAGCGTGTGGCGGGGACCTCATTTG
>ML248744.1:15116-41233 GCA_005239495.1 Nicotiana undulata
AGGGGCAGACTCTCTATCTCTAGATCTAAATAAAAAAACACATCTCTCTAAAGAGATTAGATGATCTGTTATCCCACACTCCCTATCAGATCTGAAAAAGGTCATAAGATTCTTGTATTTGTCTATCATTCATCTTTATCAAATGAAAGAGGATCCGCTTCACTCAAGATTGGGTGAATCTTCTCCTTTATTTACATTTTTATCGTTATTTAATGTTATTTAATGCATGGTCTTTTTCATACTATTAAATCCGGCCATAACTACTGCCAACATTTATACTCAACTATATTTTTCTATTCATATTATCAATCGGAGATCTAGAATTAATTATCCTTAATTAGGATTTACCCTCTATCTTCTTATTTAATTAGTTTAACAAAAGATCTCATATTTTTTTGTCAAACAATATCGTCATTTCAATTATAGTGAGAAATCTGTGAAGCATCACCTAGATTGCAATACTCAGTAACTCAGACACTATTGTATCAAAGAGACTGATCAAATGGCATTGCGATATAGTTAATTTAGGTGTTTCTTTCGTGGAATCAGCTTATAAGGAAGAACTTGGAGCAAAAAGCTAATCAATGTTATTTGCTGCTCAAGGTAATTACATATCTGAATAAACCTACACAAGTTTCATCAATTTTTTAACATTTCAACTCACCGAAACCGTTTAACTTAAATATGGCAATCTTTAAGCATTTTACTTAATAGATCCCAGTCTTCAGAGTTAGTTGCTCCTTCATTTGTCCTTGAAAACGATCATCACAACTTTAATTTGTTTGACTTGGCCGTGTATTGCAGCTTATTTTGCTGGTAACCTTTCAAATAAAACTCTTCTTCTGTGTTATTGCAAAAGTAAGTAATCCACAACCATTCAAATGCTCGAAAATCCTTCTAGTTTTATGAGAAATGTAAACCAAATACCAAAAGATTTGTAATGAAAAGAAACAAGTAATCTCAGGAAAGAGACAAAATACATACTATTAAGGAAGGATACATTGATACACGCATTTAAAGGACAAAAGAAATTAACGAGTGAAAGCATAAAAAACAGTACAAACATTAATAAGGAGCCCTAAGGGAACAAAAATCACAAGTGGAATAACAGCTCCATAGGTATGTTTGCTCCCACATCCCAAAATCCCAAGCTTGATCTGAACCACATTAATCAAAGCAAGCATCAAAAACACCGACCCGCAAACAGAACCCGCAGCAGAAATCAGGTACCCGACCCGAAGCGCGTTCTTATTGATTTGGGCCAAGTCAAGAGAATAGATGGTGGGGAAATGGTGGGCAGATTTAGCAAGGCGAATAGCCTGCTTAAGGCACAAAGCAATGAGGCTAGAAAAGAGGAAACAGCTGAAGGAGTACACGTGGAAGGCGACGAGATCCTCGGCAACCTTGGGCTTCGCGAAACAGTTGGTGTCGGTGGCGAGGCTGTTGTTCTGATCGTGGGGATTCCAAGCTAGTCCGATGAAGACTGCTAGTGTGAAAAGGGAGTTGACATTGATGATGCCGTCTAGGGCTGTGATGTGGATTGTGGTGCCCAGTTTTGGGACAGCTCCCTCGCACATTTTGTTCGGAGTTGTTAGTCCCAGAATCAGATCCCGCCCACTGATATCTTACCTTTGAGTTTTGACTGACTAGGTAGTAACTGGTAAGTCTTGATTTTCTTTGGTTTGGATATTGAGGCAATGAATTGACGTAAGGGTCTATTTACTTGAAAAAAGGGTCCATTTACTTAAGTGTAGGCCCAAGCAAAATGACAACCTCTGTAGCAAAGCGTCCGCATAGCTTTTCTGAACTGACACGAAAACGGAATAAAAATAAAATGATATATGTAGATAAGGAATTTGTACACGGTCAAAATTGGGGAGGTCCGATTTTAAGGCCTCTGTGGTATTCTGAGCCCGATTTCGAGGGGCTCGAAGCACAGTCTGAGGATCGACCCCGGAGTACCCCCCCACGAGAGGGTATATCGAAGACTCATCATAACATAACTTGAGACAGTATGAAAATCGATGACCGTCGTGGAAAGGCGGGAAATTCCTAAGGACACGTGTTTAGAACTGACGAAGTCTGCAAGAATAGTACAAGTCCGTACTAAGCCATTATACAACTGTACCAATAACATTTCTTTGTCATAATTAGATATGTACTATGTTGGGATTCTCTCCTCCTATATAAAGGGGATCCCTATTATTTTGTAACAGACATGAGTATTCAATGCAATAGAACATTCTCTGTTTTTCTTGCCTAAACATGCTCAACAATTACTCTACAGATTTATTGTACTTCATTTATTGTATTCATTTATTGTTATTCATTTATTGTTCTTTATCAATTGTCGAAGGCTACCCTCGATGCCCGATACTACTGAGCTCGAGGTCCACAGCCTTGTGACTATACTGGTTTGCTTATCATATTTCTCTTACTTACACTTAACATTTTTCTACCCAACAACTATTATTAAAATAAAACACATATTTTTATAACCACAAATCAAATATAATTATTTATACAATTTTCAAGGTAAACAGTTTGGCGCCCACCATGGGACTAAAAATAGTGATTGTTTTAGTGCTGGTTTTGTGAAAACAAAGTTATTTTCCACACTTTTTCTTGTCCAAGAATATTTGATTTCAGGTAAAAAAATATCTAACTCAGTGAATGCACACGAAAACAATGGTCTTGGGCTTCGTGGAGAAAACGGTGCAACTGCCTCAGCCGCCGGTGTACCACTGCAAAACCCTAGGGTGGCACCAGCATAAATCCCCGTCGATGTGGGCTCACGCAACGCTCAGCATGTCGATGTAAGCTCTGATACCGACGGAAGTGTACGCGGAGGAGACCAACACAAAGCGTAGAGAACTCTAGCTCGAGAAGAAAGAGAAGTTAGCCTACATGTCATTTTTGAGATGTTACAAGCGCAACAAGTGGCTATTGCTCAGCTACAGAGTCAGCAGAAAACTCCGAGCACAGCAGTACCTGAAACAGCTCCTCGGGTCGAGCAGGCACCAGAGAGATCGAGTAACAATGGGTCAGCTAAGAACCCCGCTATTATAAAAATGCTCAAGGACCTCACCAAAAGGATTGAGTCAGGAGAAAAGAAGGTAGAAGCTAACGACAAAAAAGTGGAGACCTATAACTCAAGGGTCGATCAGATCCCGGGTGCACCGCCGATTCTGAAAGGTGTAGATTCAAAGATGTTCGTGCAGAAACCATTTCCGTCGAGTGAAACTCTGAAGCCCATTCCAAAGAAGTTCAGGATGCCCGATATCCCGAAGTACAAGGGGACCACGGACCCCAACGAGCATATTACCACTTATACTTGTGGTATAAAAGGGAATGACTTGAAGGATGACAAGATTGAGTCTGTCTTGTTGAAGAAATTTGGAGAAACATTGTCAAAAGGGGTCGTGATGTGGTATCATAACCTACCCCCAAACTTAATAGATTCGTTTGCCATGCTGGGAGACTCTTTTCTGAAGGCACATGCTGGTGCCACTAAGGTCGCTACAAGAAAGTCAGATGTCTTCAAAATCAAACAAAGAGAGAACGAGATGCTGAGGGAGTTCGTATCCCGCTTTCAAATAGAACGAATGGAGTTACCGCCAGTCTCCGATGAATGGGCAATGTAGGCCCTCACTCAGGGCTTGAATGAATGAAGCTCAATAGCTTCAAAATAGCTAAAGCAAAATTTGATCGAGTATCCCGTCGAAACTTGGGTGGATGTGCACAACAGGTATCAATCGAAGATTAGGGTCGAGGACGACCAATTGGGAGCCCCATCAGGCTCAGTATATCCAAGCAGGATCTTGGCAAAGGAATCAAGGTTTACAGAGAGGGAATCGAGATCGAAATGATCAAAGAAACACTTCGAGGAAGAATATACCTCGAAATGATCGGGGAATGGATCGATGCCAAAATATTTGGGGACTTATGAGCAAGGCCGGGTTTGACAGACATTCGAGACCAATGGAGGCACCCTGATTGTCAAAATATAACTTCAACATTGATGTCTCGGACAACGTATCAGCCATGGGTAATATTAGAGATATCAGGTGGCCAAAGCCCGCGCAGTCAGATCCTTCCCAAAGGAACCCCAACTTAATGTGTGAATACCATGGCATTCACGGTCATAGAACCGAGGATTGTAGGCAGCTTCGAGATGAGGTGCCCCGACTGATTAACAAAGGGAATCTTCGAGAATTCCTCAGCAATCGAGCCAAGAACCACTTTCGAGAAAGAGAGGCGAATAGGAAAAACGAACCAGAAGAACCCCAACACATCATTCACATGATCATTGGAGGAATCGATGCCCCACAGGGACCCGTCTTCAAACGGACAAAAGTATCCATCACAACGGAAAAACAAACTCGGGGTTATTTGCCCGAGGACGCTCTTACAGTCAGTGAAGAAGACATCGAGGCCTTGTCTCAACCACATAATGATGCACTGGTAATTTCTTTCCTTTTGAATAAAGTTCAAATTAAATATGTGCTTGTGGATCCAGGTAGCTCGACCAATATAATTAGGTCGAGGGTAGTGGAGCAGCTCGGACTGCTCGATCAAATCATACCCGCCTCTCGAGTCCTGAATGGATTTAACATGGCGAGTGAGACAAAGAAGGGAGAAATTATCCTCCCAGTCAACGTAGCCGGTACAATTCAAGATACCATGTTTCATGTCATCGAAGTAGACATAAGATACAACGCCTTACTTGGAAGACCATGGATACACAGTATGAGGGCGGTGCCATCAACCCTTCATCAAATGATGAAGTTTCCAACGAAGGATGGAGTGAAAACATTGTACGGAGAGCAGCATGCAACAAAGGAGATGTTCGCGGTACACGCCATGGAACCAACATCGACACCCTCCATCTCGAAGAAGTCAGAAGCCGAGCAGATCCCTAAGGGACAGGTGGTCTGTAAGCAGTTGAACGAGGATGATGAAGAAGACTTCCTCACTCCTCGAACCTTCGTTTTCCCCGAAGAATCAGATTCCACAAAGTCAACGATCGAAGAACTTGAACATGCCGTTTTGATCGAGCATCTTCCAGATCAAAAGGTATACCTGGGAACGGGGTTAACCCCCGAATTCAGGAAAAAACTCATTCAATTTCTTATTAACAACATTGATTGCTTTGCTTGGTCCCATTTAGACATGACAGGGATCCCGCCGGAAATAACCACCCATCGACTAAGTGTCGATCCCAGGTTCAAATCGGTGAAGCAAAAAAGGAGGCCTCAGTCTGAGGTAAAACATGCGTTTATCAAAGACGAGGTAAGAAAGCTTCTCAAAATAGGATCCATTAGGGAGGTGAAATACCCCGAAATGGTTAGCTAATGTAGTAGTAGGCCCCAAAAAGGGAAATAAATTAAGAATGTGTGTAGATTACAAAGGCTTGAATAAGGCATGCCCTAAAAACTCATTCCCATTACCCAACATCGATCGCTTGATCGATGCCATGGCCGGCCACGACATACTTACTTTTCTCGATGCCTACTCCGGTTATAATCAAATCCAAATGAACCCGGAGGAAAGGGAAAAGACCTCGTTCATCATGAAGTATGGCACATATTGTTATAATGTAATGCCCTTCTAGCTAAAAAATGCCAGAGCCATGTATCAACGCCTAGTTAATAAGATGTTCGAACATCAAATAGGCAAATCTATGGAAGTTTACATTGATGACATACTAGTTAAGTCCCTGCACGCAGAAGACCTTTTGACTCATTTGCAGGAAACATGTGATATCCTTAGAAGCTACAACATGAAACTCAACCCCGAGAAATGTGCCTTCGGAGTAGGTTCGGGCAAGTTTTTGGGCTTCATGGTGTCGAATAGTGGGATCGAGATCAACACCGACAAAATCAAGGCCATCGAAGAAATTACAGTGGTGAACTATGTGAAGGCCGTGCAGCGATAGCGGCCTTAGGCCGATTCATCTCAAGGTCATCAGATCGGAGTCATCACTTCTTCTCCTTACTCAAGAAGAAAAACAACTTCGAGTGGACTCCAGAATGCCAACATGCCTTAGAAGAACTGAAGCGATATCTCTCGAGCCCACCTTTTCTCCACACCCCGAAGGAGGACGAAACGTTGTACTTATATCTAGCCGTATCCGAAGTAGCGGTAAGTGGTGTGTTGGTTCGAGAAGAACAAGATACGCAATTTCTTGTCTACTATGTATGTCATACCCTAAGAGATGCTGAAACCAGGTATCCACACTTAGAAAAATTAGCTCTTGCACTAATAAGTGCATCTAAAAAATTGAAACCTTATTTTCAATGTCATCGTATATGTGTTTTAACAACATACCCTCTTCAAAACATCTTGCATACTCCTGAATTATCGGGCCGACTGGCCAGATGGGCCATCGATCTCGGAGCGTATGATATCGAGTACCAACCCCAAACAGCTATCAAGTCCCAATTTTTGGCGGACTTTGTGGCCGACTTTACGCCTACCCTTGTGCCCGAGGTATAGAAAGAACTCTTGCTAAAAACGGGCAATCATCGGGGGTATGGACCCTATCACTGACGGTCCCTCGAACGTGAAAGGGTTCGGGCTCGACATAGTTCTGAAACCGCCTACGGGCGACATGGTCAGACAATATATAAAAACTTCAAAATTGACTAACAATGATGCCGAGTATGAGGCTATGATTGCAGGTCTCGAACTGGCCAAAGGCTTAGGAGAAGAAGTTATCGAAGCAAAATGTGACTCATTTCTAGTAGTGAGCCAAGTAAATGGGAGCTTCGAGGTTCGGGAAGATAGGATGCAAAGGTGCTTAGACAAGATTCAAGTCACACTACATCGCTTCAAAGAGTGTACTCTAGTCCACGTGCCTTGAGAACAAAACAGTGAGGCCGATGCACTCGCAAATCTGGGATCGTCCGTCGATGAAGATGACATACTCCCAGGGGCTGTTGTACAACTATCCAAATCGGTGATTGAGGAAGGCCATGCCGATATCAACTCAACAAGTCCAACGTGGGATTGGAGGAACAAGTACATAGACTATTTGAGAGACGGTAAGCTTCCCACTGACCCGAAAGAATCGAGGGCCCTTCGAACCAAAGCAACCCAATTTTCACTCGACGAAAGTGGAACTCTATATAGAAGGACCTTCGACGGGCCTCTAGTAGTATGCTTAGGACCAGGGGACACATGTGCTTCGAGAAATTCACGAGGGCACTTGTGCAAACCACTTTAGTGCCGATTCTTTAGTTCGAAAGGTGATCAGAGCGGGTTACTATTGGGATAACATGGAAAAGGACACCAAGGAGTTCGTTCGAAGGTGTGACAAATTCCAAAGGTTTGCACCAATGATTCACCAACCCGATGAACAACTACATTCAGTTTTATCACCATGGCCGTTCATAAAATAGGGGATGGACATCGTTGGCCCCTTACCAACAACACCAGGTAAAGCTAGATTTATTATATTCATGACTGACTACTTCTCAAAATAGGTGGAGGCACGGGCCTTCGAGAAGATAAGAGAAAAAGAAGTCATTGACTTCATCTGGGACCACATCATATGCCGATTCGGGATCCCCTCCGAGATTACATGTGATAATGAGAAGCATTTCATTGGCAGCAAGGTGGCGAAATTCCTCGAAGATCATAAAATCAAAAGGATCTTATCAACACCCTACCACCCAAGTGCAAATGGTTAGGCCAAGTCCACAAACAAAACCATCATTCAAAACTTGAAAAGGAGGCTAGAAAATGCGAAGGGAAAATGGAGAGAAGTGTTGCCCGAGGTACTATGGGCGTATCGAACAACTTCGAAGTCAAGCACAAGAGAGACACTGTTCTCTTTGGTATATGGGTCCGAGGCTTTAATATCGGTCGAGGTCGAGGAACCAAACACCAGATTTTGACATTCCACCAAGGACTCGAACGATGAGGCCATGAATACAACCTTCGAGCTACTAGATGAAAAGCGAGAGGCTGTGCTGGTCTGAATGGCCGCCCAAAAACAAAGGATAGAAAGACATTATAACAGGAGAACAAACCTTCGATACTTCGGAGTCGGGTACTTATTCCTAAGGAAGGTCACCCTCAACACTCGAAACCCAAATTAAGGGAAACTAAGCCCTATCTGAGAAGGACCGTACCGTGTCCTCGGAGTAGTAGGCAAAGGGTCCTACAAACTTGGCACCATGGAAGGCGAGCAACTACCAACAATTGGAACATATCGATGCTCAAACGTTATTACTGTTGAGGTACGAACTTCTCCCTTTTCATTTATGTTTCATACTAACTTATTATAGGTGTTCGATTGAGAGGAGTTGAAGCACCCTTCAGCTCGAAGACCTTGGGTTTTAAAGCATGCGTTGCACTCTTTTTCCCTTAGATCGGGTTTTATCCCAAATGGGTTTTACTGACGAGGTTTTTAACGAGGAAACATCCATATGCTACCTAAGGAGAACTCAACAAGTATTCAAGGATTCTTTTCAATCAACCTCGAATACTGGGGGGCATCACCCTCGGAGGTTACCTTTTCGAAGGAATCAAGTTATGCCTAAGAGGGTCTCGATAGGAGAATGTTGTATTGGGCCAAATGGTCAAATGAACCATTTCCATGTAGAATAATCGAGACTCCAAAGGTAAAAACATGTACACATATGTCAAGAAATCGAAGAAGCCTCTTTTGCTTATCAAAATGCTTTGTGGCTCAAAGAAGTTTACTACTTTCACAAAAACGGCTCAAGAGCCAAATACTCTCTAACACTCGGGGACTGTCATCGATGGTCAACTCATTGAGCCATCAAAAACTTGAATTCATAAGACCTCAATGAGGCAACTTCGAGCTCGTAAGACCTCTGTGAGGCAGCATCGAATCTGTAAGACCTCAACGAGGCATGCCCAAATTTATAAGACCTTAAAAAGGCATAACCCCGATATTAAGGCCAAGGCTATATATTCGAACTTGTAAGACCCTAAAAAGGCATACCCTCGATATAGATGATAACTAGTGATTTGTACTACTATTTACTCCCATTCTCTTAGTTTTTTAGGCTAATTTGACTACAATACTCCCACATTTTGATGCAAGTTGTTTGAAGTGTAGGAATTGAGTTGATTTGTAAATATTGATCCACAAAGATCTCAAAAGGAGAAAAACGTGAAAAATCCCTGAATCCAGCAGAAACGCTGCAGCACTCACTTTTCCACTACAACGCTCACTTTTCCGCTGCAGCATTTGTCACTGCGCTGTAGCAGATTTCTGTCCGCTGCCCCACTTGTCAAACTTCAGAGAGGTGTTTTTGAGGCTATGTAAAGCGTTGTCCACACTATTTTTCCGCTGCAGCGATTCACCTACCACTGCAATGTCCATTTATCCGCTGGACGCGCTTGAGAAACTTCAGAGAGTTGGCAGCATTGGGGATTCAAGCTTCCGCGGTTAGCGGTATCTTTCCACTGCCGTATTCCAGCCACCGCTGCAGCGTTCTATTAATCCGCTGGACGCGGTTTGGAGGAATCAGAGAGATACAAAGTTCAAGACCGCTGCAGCGGCCATTATTCCGCTGCAGCGGAAGCCATTCCGTTGCGGCGCTCAAAAATACGCTGGGAGCGGATTCTCCGTATGGGCAATTTTGACTTGTATTTTCAGCCTAGTATAAATAGATCTTTTTCTCATTTTTTTAGGTAAGCAGCTGTTAGGGGAACACGTGAATAGTGCTTGTTGACTATTTTGAGTAATTTTAGCTTAGCTTTCACAATAGTTCTTCAATTTCTATCTTGTATTTCACATTTATGAGCTTAATTTCATCTCCTACTTGTGTTGCTTCTTCAATTATGAGTAGATAGACCCTTAAGCTAGGGTTGTGACCCAACCTTAGTGTGGGTAATTAATGGGTTTTCAATTTTAGGATGATTATGTGTATGGCTGTTTGGTATTTAGCTTAATTTGTGCATAAATCTCAGATTTAGTGGTTGCAAACACTATTTCAAGCCTTATTGACTAGGGTCACTCTTGAGAAAGATGACCCAAGTCTAGGTAATTGAGCTAACAAGGTATTGGAGTAAAATCAAGATATTGATAGCCCCAATAAAAGGGTGAATGATAGAGATAGCCACACCCGACTTGAGCCAATTCATGTGAATCAATGAAAACACCCAATTGTGCTTGAGAAGGCCAATGTGGGCAAAGTCACCTACATTACCGAGAGGTAGTGGGTGAGCAACGTAGCATGTGGTTATGCCATTAACCCACATTTCACAAGGTTATTCTCAATTTTAGACCCTATTAGTCACCCGTCTAGGAGGAAGTCGCAGCCCTAGCCCCTTTATCAACTGAGAAAATCCACAAAAAGATATTAGTTAGCTAGTTCATAGTTTCATTTAGACTAAATCATATTACAATTACAACAACCTTTTTATGAGAAGTGTAATTAAGAGCATGACACGCCACTAGATCATTTAGACACTCAACTCCCACATATATAGCTCCATGTGGAAATCGATCCCGACCCTTCGGGTAAAAGATGCTTTGACCCCTTCCTTGCTACTATATAGTGGTATAGGCAGGAGTCGATCACTTTTTAGCGCCGTTGCCGGGGAGCTTTAACGGTGTTGATTATCTACTTGAATAGTGGTGTCAATTGTTCTTCTTTCCTTCTGTTTGCTAACGTGTGTGTTTAAATTCAATACAGGTACATATGGCAGATCCTTTAGGCAATATCATTCCGGGGGAGGAGGTATATGACAACAGAGAGGATGAATTGAATCAAGTACCTCCACCTCCAAGACGAGGTCGACATGCAAATCTTAATGATGATATTCTAGACCCTCCACCGCCTCCACCTCCCATAGCTGCCACTCAGGTGCTTCCAAACGAGGGGTACGCAAGTGCTATTGTCCCGCCTAGAATCCAGGCGGGCAACATCCAAATCACAAGTGTGATGCTGACACTCCTGGAGCAGCGTGGGTACTTCACATGAGCTCCCCACCAAAATGCTTACAAGCATTTAAAGGAAGCAAGCAAACAAACGTCTCAGAAGATGCCTTAAGGCTTAGGCTATTTCCCTTATCTCTCCGAGGGAAAGCCCTAGATTGGCTTGAGCGACTCCCCAACCATTCCATATCCACATGGGATGAGTTGGCGGACATGTTCATTTCTAAATTCTTCTCTCCTGGGCACATGACGACATTAAGAGATCAAATATTGGATTTCAAGCAAGCGCCAAATGAGCCTCTTCATGAGATTTGGGAACGCTACAGAAATATGGTCAAAGAGTGCCAAAACAATGACATGACGGAGGACATGATACAACAGACTTTCTACCGAGGCATCAATACCATAAATCAGTGTGTGGTCAACCAACTCGCTGGAGGCAACTTTATGAAGGTGACTTACACTGAGGCATGTGACATCTTAGATGAAATGACTGACACTTCGTCAGCATGGCAGAGTAGAACAAATGTGCCTCAGGGTGATCCAAGTGTTATTAACCTCCACAAAGAGCTTCAAGATCATGGCCAAGCAATTGCCGAGCTTACCACCACCATGAATCAACTTGCTAAGGCACAACTTCAACAAATACAAGGCCCAAAGCAAGTGCATGCTATGGAGGGGGTAAATCTTTTGGTGAACAAACGAAGGCCTCATGGGAATCAAATGCAAAACAACAATGATCAATGCGACCAAGGAGTGAGTGGGCATAATCAAGAAGAATCTTATGGTGATCAAGATGAAGATGTGATGTATGCCAACAATTTTCAAGGGCAAAGGAACAATCAAGAAAGCAATCAAAATTGGAATGATCAAGGGAACAACCAAAGTTGGAACAATCAAAGGCAAAGGAATTGGAACAATTATAACAACTCAAGCAATTGGGGGAACAACAACCAGCAATGGGGAGGCAACCATAGCAATTGGGGTGGTAATGGTAATCGGGGTCGGGCTTTCAAAGGCCCCCGATGTACCAACAACCAAGCAATCCACCCCCGTATCAATCACAAAGCCAAGGTTCCTCAAGTAATGACATGGGTAGAATTGAGCAAATGTTCAAACAAATGATGGAACGCAATGCGGATTCGGATGCTCAACTTGCCTCCCATAACACCTCCATTAGAAATCTTAAAGTTCAAATGGGACAAATCTCACCAGCCTTGAACACACACCCGAAGGGAGCACTACCTAGTGATACAGTAGTGAACCCCAAGGGAGGGAACAACAACAACAATACCGGTCATGCCATGGCGGTGACCACTAGAAGTTGACGAGGTGGTGAGGCTAGTTCTTCAAAGCAAAAGAGAGTTGTTGTGATGATTATGACTTGAAAAATGATGAGATTCCGATTGAGGTTGAGAATGTGGTGGAAGAGCCAACAACTAGTGAAGTGAAAATAGACATTCATGATCATGAGAAGGAATTGCAAAGTGACGTGAACCCGTCTAGGGAACACGTAATTGACATGCCCGAGAAGGTTGTGTTGAAAGCAAAGGCACCATTTCATAGGCCTCCTCCTCCCTATCCCCAAAGGTTGGCAAATCAAAAGAATGAGAACCAATTCAAGAAATTCATCGACATGATGAAGAGTCTATCAATCAATGTTCCTTTTGTTGAAGCACTTGAGCAAATGCACAGGTACACCAAGTTCATGAAGGACTTGGTCACAAAGAAAATATCAATGGAGTGCAAGACTATAAAGATGACTCACAAAGTGAGTGAGATAGTGCACTTAATGGCACCCAAGCTTGAAGACCCTAGGGCATTCACCATTCCTTGTACAATTGGTAGCGGGGATTTTGCCAAGGCATTGTGAGACTTGGGAGCTAGTATCAATTTGATGCCATATTCGGTCTTCAAAACCTTGGGAATTGGTCAACCTAGGGCTACTTCCATGCGACTTCAAATGGCGGATCGATCTATGAAGTGACCTCTAGGGATCATTGATGATGTGTTGGTGCGGGTTGACAAGTTCATTTTGCCCGCGGATTTTGTTATATTGGATTGTGAGGTGGATTATGAAGTTCCTATCATCTTGGGAAGGCCCTTCCTTGCAAGGGGGAAGGCCTTAGTTGATGTGGAGGCCAGTGAGCTCACTTTCCGGGTGGGCGATGAAAAGGTCGTGTTCCGCGTTTGCAAGTCAATGAAGCAACCCAATAGCACGGAGGTATGTTCTTTCATGGACCTTGTCACCGAGGTCATTATTGATGAAACAAGCTCAATGATAAATGTTGAAGACCCCGTGGAGGCAGCTTTATTAAACTATGATGATATTGTGGTGGATGGCTTGATCGAATGTACTAATGCTCTACAAGGCATAGGTTCTTATTCATATGGTCCTCGAAATTTATCCTTGGATTTGGAGAATCGAAAAACTCCTCCGACAAAGCCTTCAATTGAAGATCCACCTACCTTGGAGTTGAAGACACTTCCACCACACCTCAGGTATGAATTTCTGGGTCCCTATCGTACTTTACCTGTTATACTTTCATCTTGCCTAACCAAATTGCAGGTAGACTCTACTCTCAAAGTGCTACAAAGGAGGAAGAAGGCCATAGGCTGGACACTTGCTGATATTCGGGGTATAAGCCCTGCATTTTGCATGCACAAAATCATCCTTGAATATGGAGCAAATCCTTCTGTAGAACACCAAAGGAGGCTAAATGAGGCAATGCAAGAGGTTGTCAAGAAAGAGATAATCAAGTGGCTCGATGCTAGGGTCGTCTACCCAATCTCTAACAGTGCTTGGACTTCTCCAGTCCAATGTGTTCCAAAAAAGGGTGGCATGAACGTGGTACAAAATGACAAGAATGAACTTATTCCAACAAGGACAGTCACTGATTGGCGGGTATGCATGGATTACCGCAAGTTGAACAAAGTGACCCGCAAGGATCACTCCCCTTTGCCTTTCTTAGACCAAATGCTTGACAGACTTGCGGAGAGAGCTTTCTATTGCTTCTTGGATGGGTATTCAGGTTATAATCAAATCTTGATAGCTCCAGAAGACAAAGAAAAGACAACCTTCACTTGTCCCTATGGGACATTTGCTTTCTCCAGGATGCCTTTTGGATTGTGCAATGCACCCGCTACATTCCAGCGGTGCATGATGACAATTTTCACTGATATGGTTGAAGAATTTTCACTGATATGGTTGAAGACTTTCTAAAGGTATTCATGGATGATTTCAGTGTGGTTGAGGACTCTTTTGATGAATGTTGGGCCCAAACACACTCACGCAAGTATACGTGGTCGTCAAGTATAAAGTGACTAGAAAGTCGGATGTCGAACCCACAAGGACTTATGATTAGCTTTTGACAAGATCAACTTAATTAACTTATCAGTTCAAGGGATTTATCACAAGAAATATGATGATTTAATTTACTACCTAAAAGAATACCAAGTAATTAATTACTAGAGAATCAACTAACAGACATCAACTTCGGTTTAACAATCAATAGGAGAAGATATTCAAGGGTCATGGGCTACTCAACAATCAAGTTATGTTCTCGGCCTTAATTAACTAGTTGAATTATCTGGATTGTTGATTGACATGTTTTATATTACTCATAAGAATCTTTCGACTTCTTACTCGCCTATTCAAGTTAACTCAATGCCTATATGTCTATGGAACCAAGATTAACAAGAATGCAATTACACTTCGTGTATTTCAACCAAGCAAGGCAATTAGGTATATGTCTATCCTAATTGCGAATCCGTTCCCCGATGCATGGGTTCAAGAACTTGCTTTGTTTAATTCTATATGCAATCTAGAGTTCCCACTTTCGAGTTCAACTCTAGATTCGTAGATAGTATTTCACTGTTAGCTACTCAGTAAAATAATTAAGAACAGAATCAAACAAACAACCCAATATGATAAAACCAACTTTTTCACTTTAAGCCTTGAAAATAACAATCATGTTTTGCCCATGACCCTAGAATAATTGGGTTCTTAGCCACACATATTCAAACAATCACCAAATATTGTATTTTTCCACATACAATCAAGAGTTGTTGGAAAAGATGAAAAAAAATTCAATGAATCCCTTCTCCCAAGTGTGTTCTTCAACTTTGCTGCTCCCAAAATTCAATAATCCCCCTCTTGGGCGGACTCCTATGTTTATATAGGGTTTGGGGCTTAAAATCCCGTATTTTGCAGATTAATCCCTGAAGTTAGCATGTCCTGTCGCGGTCACGCCAGCACCGCAGCCAGCCGTGTTCTCTGAATCTGTCTTGCTCCACCGCGGTCGCACCGCGGTCGACTGCGGCCGCGGTGGTCAGCCTTCAGCTCTTTACTTTGCTTGATCATTTGGTGCACTTCATAGGTATTACTTGATTGGCCTCCTTTTCCCATAATTGATTCCAAAAATTCTCCAAAGTTCTCTTCTTATGATATATAACCTGCAATACATGAAAAACATTAATCAGAGCATTTTGTTATCAATATTTATATTAAAAACAATACAAAATGTGGTTCATTAGGGGCCTAATTATAGTCTAATTCACCTATTATCAATGAATGCTTGAACAATCTTAATAAAGTCCTTGCCTGTTGTGAAGAAACCAACCTAGTGCTCAATTGGAAAAATGTTACTTTATGGTTGAAGAAGGGATAGTTCTGGGCCACAAAATCTCAAAGCATGGAATTGAAGTAGACAAGGCCAAGATCGAGGTTATTTCCAAATTGCCTCCTCCAACCTCGGTGAAGGGAGTTCGTAGCTTTCTTGGGCATGCAGGGTTCTACCGGCACTTCATTAAAGACTTTTCGAAGGTGGTGAATCTCTTTGCAAGCTATTGGAAAAAGATGTCAAGTTCCACTTTGATGAAAATTGTATGAGAGCATTTATGTTGTTGTAGCAAAAGCTTACTACCACGCCAATTATCACAGTGTCGGATTGGAGCTCTCCTTTTGAGCTAATGTGTGATTATAGTGATGTGGCAGTGGGGGCGGTTTTGGGCCAAAGGGTGAACAAAATCTTTCACCCCATCTACTATTCAAGCAAGACCATGAACTCCGCCCAAATGAACTACACCGTCACCGAAAAAGAGTTGTTGGCTATAGTCTTTGCAATGAAGAAATTCCGACCTTACCTTATGGGCGCCAAGGTGGTAGTTCACACCGACCATGCGGCGCTCCGGTACTTAATGATGAAAAAGTATTCCAAGGCTAGACTTATGCGGTGGGTGTTATTGCTTCAAGAGTTTGATTTGGAGATCGTTGATAGAAAAGGGGCGTGAGAACCAAGTTGCCGACCATCTTTCCCGTTTGGAAGAGCAAGGGAGGCCAAGTGATGGTCTTGAGATTAATGATAGCTTCCCGAATGAACAACTTCTATCCATCTCTATGCATTTTATGCCATGGTTCGCAGACATCACCAACTACATTGTCATCGGTGTTGTCCTGTTTGATCTCTCTTCTAACCAAAGGAAGAAGCTTAGATGGGATAGCATGGATTATTATTGGGATGAACCGTATTTGTTCAAGATATGCAATGATTGTGTCATTCGGCGATGTGTGCCCGAAGAAGAGCAAGTGTCAATTCTTGAGTCGTGCTACTCCTCACCTTATGGTGGTCATCATGGAGGGGCAAGGACCGTTTCAAAAGTCTAAAGTTGTGGTTTCTTTTGGCCTACTTTGTACAAGGATGCTAGTGAGTTGGTCAAGCGGTGCGATGAATGCCAAAGAATGGGCGGCATATCCAAGAAAGATGAAATGCCTCTCACTACAATTCTTGAGGTGGATATCTTCGATGTTTGGGGAATTGATTTTATGGGGCCCTTTGTTAGTTCATGTAGAAACACTTACATACTTGTGGCGGTGGACTATGTTTCAAAATAGGTTGAAGCCGTGGCTTTGCCCAACAATGAGGTCCGTAGTTTGGTTGGTTTTCTAAAGAAGAATATCTTCACAAGATTTGAGACACCACGTGCCATCATCAGTGACGGGGGGTCTTATTTTGCAATAGGGCCTTTGATTCATTACTAGCTAAGTATGGAGTCAATCATAAAGTGTCTACTCTGTACCATCCTCAAGCAAGTGGCCAAGTTGAAGTGTCTAATCGTGAAATCAAGAATATTTTGGCCAAGACAGTGAATGCTAATAGGACTGATTGGTCCCGGAAGCTTGATGATGCTCTTTGGGCTTACCGGACTGCTTTCAAAACACCTATCAGTATGTCTCCTTACCGGTTGGTGTATGGAAAATCATGTCATCTTCCTGTGGAATTGGAGCAAAAGGCACTATGGGCATTGAAGAAGTTGAACTTGGATTGGGATACAACTGCAAATCTGAGAGTTGATCACCTCAATGAGTTAGATGAGTTTAGATTCCATGCATATGCTAGCTCTTTGTTGTACAAAGAGAAAATGAAGTACCTGCACGACAAATATGCCAAAGACCGGGAGTTCAAAGTGGGAGACTTAGTGCTTCTTTTCAATTCTAGGCTTCATCTCTTCCCAGGTAAACTTAAGTCCAAGTGGAGTGGCCCATTTGAAGTGGTATTGGTTACACCCTTTGGTGCTCTTGATCTCAAAAACAAGAATGGAGAGATTTTTCGTGTGAATGGGCACCAGGTCAAGCATTATCTGGGTAAATTTGATGATAGCCATGTGGTCGTTTTGCTGAAATTCCTTTGAACATGGTAACATGCGTCGTGTCGCGACGTTAAATCAGGCGCTTCTTGGGAGGGAACCCAATTGTTTTCTTTTCTTTCTTTTTTGTTGTTTGTGGTAAGATAGATTTTTTTTTTTGAACTAACCAGTTGTGAAGTTGACGTAGGACTTGGTGGATACAGTGCAGGTGATAATCTGAAAAGTGAGCAAAGTGGCAAAATTCCGCTGCAACGGTCATAAATCCTCTGTCAGCGGTGACCAAACACTGTAGCGTAAAATGGCCGCTGACAGCGGTCCAAATGGGAAAAAATTCATGCTCTCTGAATCTCAATAACGTTGCAGCGTTCAAATTTTCGTGGCCGCGGAGTGCACTCCACTACAACGGCATAATTCCACTGCAGCGGTAAAGGCTAAGAATCATCAATTCCAAAAGAGCAAAAGTGTGGTCAGCGGAAAAAATCCGCTGCCGCACTAGGTAAGTCGGTCGTGGGTCCCACACTCTAGTATATATACTAAGGGACCCTCATTTTTTACCCTTTTCGCTCATTTGCTTACCACCCAACAAAATTTACTGCTCATTACTTTTTCACTGTTCATCCAAGCCCTTAATTTCATCACTTGTCATCCTTCATCTTCATTAAATTACTGGTATGTTCTCATGATTTGTTTTTAGTTTAGTATTTGTTCTTAGTTTTAGGTTGTTTTAGGGTGTTTTTCTTTTGTCTGATTTTTGTTTAGAGTTAGTGCAACCCTAATCACTAAAGTTGCATCATCAATGTGTGTTCTAATTGTGGGGTAATGCATTCTGGGTATCTATGTGGGTAAATGTTTCTTCATATTGATGTTTTTGTGAAACATTTTGAACAATTGATGAACCCTAGCTCAGTGCACTGTTATGACGACCTCCGCTGCAGCGTTCCAAAATTCCGCTGACAGTAGAGGTCCAAAATCATATGTTGTCAATGCAAGGATTCCACTGCAGCTATTCAAAATTCCGCTGACAGCGGACCTGTGTACGCTGCAGCGGTCAAAAATGCGACGTCCGCGTTTCCTTAGTCCAGAGAGTTCACTCTCAGAGTTTTCAATTTCCGCTGCAGCGGCTAGAATTCTGCTATCAGCAGTGGCCAAACGCTGCAACGGTCCGCGTTTCACAGATTCAGAGAAGGGGTAGTCTGATTCCCCTGATTCAGCTGCATCGGTTTGGTTATATGTGCACTGTTTCATTTTTTGCTTCTGAGTTTCTATTTGGTACTTATGTACACTGTATTAACAATGTTTGTGACATGTTTGCAGAGAATGGTGAGATCAAGGGGAGGATCTGAAAAGCAACTCGGGAGAGGCGACCCTTCAAGGGGTCGAGGCAAAGGAAAGCAACAAAACCCATTGAGCCCGACACAAGCAATTGGAAAGAAACAAAAAAGAAAAAGAACTAGTCATGAAGAGTCGGAGTCCAGTGAGTACTTGCCCTCCCGGGAAGCTTCGGAGGGACAAAGTGGGGAAGCGCTAGCAGCTGCATGATCAAAGCCAAGAAGACTCATCAACGAGCCCACTAGCTCGGAGTCTTCTGATGATTTCTCTAGTCATTCAGCCACTCCACCGGAGGGCACAGGTGCAGCAGCCCAGTCAGCAGCCCAATCAGCAGCCCCTCCTTCCATCAACCTCGACAGCTCAGATGAGGTACCTGACGATGGAAGGGGTGGTGACCTCCGAGTGCAGACTGCTGGAGTTCTGAGGACCAGAAACCCATTGATATGGCAGAACCAGTTTGTCTCTGAACCGGCCTACCATCAGTTTAGAGACTTGTGGCCCCAAAGATATCTCATCCCAGAAAGACCATTCATCATCAAGGATCTTCTACCCCTCAACCCCGATGTGAAGAAGTAGTTTTTAGAGAGGGAGGCGTGGGACTTCTTTACACTCAAAGTAGTTGATGCCAATGAATTCATGGTGAAGGAGTTCTATACAAATGTGGCATACACCAAAAAGGACACATACCTCACCAAGGTTCGCAATCAAAATATTTTGTACAATGGCAAAACCTTTAATAGGTATACGGGTTTCGGGGATGAATATGACACTCGGTACTTGGAGAAATTGAATATGAAAGATTTCGCTCGCCCATGGTTAGCTTCAGTCATAGCTATCCCAGGGACTACACCGGATTTGTTGGTTGCAGGCACCCCCATCAGAAGGAACACATTGAGTTTTGAGGCCCGGGGATGGGCCACATTTGTTTGCAGCAGGATAGACCCAATACTCCATAACAGTGATATGACCCTTGCCAGAGCGGTAATAGTGGGTGCTATTATAGACAGTATCCCGATTAACGTCGGGAATATCATGTGCAGAGTGATAGAGCGGGTTGTGAAGAAGAATGAGGCCTCTTATCCCTTTCCCAATTTCCTGACTATGTATTTCCAAGACAACGGGGTTGAGGGGAGGGATTTTGATACGTTTGTGAAGCCCCAGTCTGCTTTCTCTTGGTACAGTTTGAAGGGGCCAGACAACCCCAAGCAAAAAGGGAAAGCCTCCACCTCTGCAGCCCCTGGTACTTCCACAGCCACAAAGCCTTCCGCTACTGCTGAAGGCTCCATTGCTTCTGAGGGGCCCACTGCTACTACTGTCCCTGATCCTCCATCAGATCATGCTATTCCCATAGCAGTCTCAGTGCCATCATCATCCACCTATCCTCAGACAGCCCTGAAAGTGTCTCAGACTCTAGTTGGTATCACCAACTGGATGTAGGTAGCTTCCTCTAAGCTTAATGATCTTTCTTCTATAGTTGCAGCCCAATTAGCTCCGGCACCTATTGCATTGCCTCCTAGTCTAAAGGAAACATTGAAGAGCATGGTAGAGAACCAAAATAAAATCTTGGAGACACTAGCAAAGCAACAAGAGGAGATCACTTATTGGGGCAAGTATGTGAAAAAGATAAAAAAGGCCCAGGATGATATGAAGAAGGTACAGAAGAAGACGCGGATACTCAAGCTGCTTTGGTGAAGGAGGTGGTAAAGGTCGTTGCTGCGAGGGACATCCCCCTTGATCTTTGGCTAATAGAGTCAGGCCCCACTGACCAGGATGCAGATGTCGATGAGGCAGACCTTCCACCACCCCCAGTTCGTAGGAGAGCCATCCCGCGGACTGATGACATGGAGATTCAGCTTGAGGAGCCCGAGGGCCAGACATCTATGCAGCCAGAGGACCCTACTACCACTACTGCCACAGTGCCTTCTTCATCAGCCCCAGTTGATCCCTCACCTATGCAGTCTAAGGCACCATAGGGAGTTTCCTTTTACTCTCTCTCACCCCTCTACCCTGATCTATATTTTTGGTTAGTTAGCATTGAGGACAATGCTAGCTTTTATTGGAGGGGGTGGCCTCTACTTGGTAGTTGATAATTTCAGACAATTTGATGATTTTGGGTTGTAATAACTGTTAATACTCTTTTTATTTTTCTTATTTACATTCCCGTACTTTTAATTTTGGTATGTATATATTCAGATTCCCTAATCCTATCATATGTATATATTCATCCCCTATTGTAAATATTCAATTCTTATTTTCGTATTTTCTACTTTATAACTTCTTTAGCTTTTTCCATTTGTAGGCTAACTTCTTATTTCATTTAGTAGCTTCTTTTTAATTTGTAACTTCTTCTTTTCCTTTTGCGCTGTCAATAAGACCATGGTTTTCTTAAGGCCACGGTTCTTTCCAGGGGTAGAAATGGTGCGAACCGGGTGTCTCTTCCCTACGACAGACGGCGTGACGACCTTCTCAAAGGATTGAGTCAGTTTTTCATTTTTCTTCTTGTTTTCTTTTGTTTCAGTAGTAGTGAATAAATGTGATTCAAATAGAGCTTCACTTGGCACCAACAGATTTACCTTTGGCCTTATGGTTAAAGACAGATTACAAATGAGGCTAGTTTTAGCTGTGACCCTTAAAGTCTTGAGTTGACTGAAAATTGTTGTAGGTGGTGTTCATGGCCATATTTGAGTTTTCAATTTGAACCGCGATTATTGTGGGCCCTCGACTTGATACTCTTTAACAATCCTATGGCTTGTGAGGTGAGGTTTGAAATTACATATCCCGAGTACCATGCCTAAAAGTCTAGAACTTGCCCCGAGTGTTTGTCTAGGCAAAATCTTAAGTGAGCTCGACTTGTGAGATGATCATAGGCCTTTCTTGACTCTCTACTGAAATTGAAAGACCTCTTTAGCCTACCTTGACAAGATCCCTAGTCAACGCCTTTTGAGCCTGAGCCTGAGCTGATTTGTTCAAAAACCACATTGTAAACGTTCATCCGCTCTCTAACGACCCTCTCTTGGCACTCATTCTTTCCTTGAGCACTCTTGATGAAGAATAGGCAAAAATCATAAGTTTGGGGGAGAGACAAGGAAATGCATAGTGATGAAAGACTTGGTTATAAAAAATGGGCCAAAGGAAAGGTTGAAAAGCAAAATGAACAAAAAAAAAAAAAAAAAAAAAAAAAAAAAAAAAGAAAAAGGGTGAGAGGAAAAGAAAAAGAAAAGCAAAATCTTGAAAAAGAGGTTGAGATGATGGAAAAGAAAGAAAAAGGGAGGAAAATGAGCCCAAAGTCCTTGCTAAGGAAAAGGGAGGAAAATGAGCCCAATTTTGAGAGTTCAATCTTTATGGTGAGGTGAGCCCGAGGAAAGTACAGGAGGAAGAGTCTGGGATCCACAATGATTGAGGTGAAAGAGAGATGCTCTATGACGACCTTACTCAACCCTTGAAGCTTTGGTGTCACACTAGATCTAGTGAGCTAGAAAATCATTGCATAATGTTGTCAATAATTCATTTGTGTCAAAAGGGTAATTGTTAGTCCCAATTGAAGCTTGATGAATCACATCTTAATGGCTGAAATACTTTCTCTTTTCTTGTTACGGAGGTGGGAGTTATTTTGTTTGCTTGAGGACAAGCAAAGACTTAAGTTTGGGGGAGTTGATAACTAGTGATTTGTACTACTATTTACTCCCATTTTCTTAGGTTTTTAGGCTGATTTGACTACAATACTCCCACATTTTGATGCAAGTTGTTTGAAGTGTAGGAATTGAGTTGATTTGTAAATATTGATCCACAAAGATCTCGAAAGGAGCAAAACTTGCAAAGTCCCTGAACCCAGAAGAAACGTTGCAGCACTCAATTTTTCGTTGTAGCGGATTTTTGTTCGCTGCCTCGCTTGTCAAACTTCAGAGAGGTGTTTTTGAGGCTATGAAAAGCGCTGTCCGCACTATTTTTCCGCTGCAGCGGTTCACCTACCGTTGCAACATTCATTTATCCGCTGCAGCGGTTCACCTGCCGCTGTAACGTCCATTTATCTGCTGGACGTGTTTGAGAAACTTCATAGAGTTGGCAGCAGTGGGGATTCAAGCTTCCGCAGTCAGCGGTATTTTTTCGCTGCTGCATTCCAGCCACCACTGCAACGTTCTATTAATCCGCTGGACGCTGTTTGGAGGAATCAGAGAGATACAAAGTTCAAGACCGCTGCAGTGGCCATTATTCAGCTGCAGCGAAAGCCATTCCGCCGCGGCACTCAGAAATACGCTAGGAGCGAATCCGTAGGGGAATTGTCCAGTATTTTCAGCCTAGTATAAATAAATCTTTTTCTCATTTTTAGGTAAGAAGTTGTTAGGGGAACACGTGAATAGTGCTTGTTGACTATTTTGAGTAATTTTAGCTTAGCTTTCACAATAGTTCTTCAATCTCTATCTTGTATTTTACATTTATGAGCTAAATTTCATCTCCTACTTGTGTTTTGTCTTCAATTATGAGTAGCTAGACCCTTAAGCTAGGGTTGTGACCCAACCCTACTGTGGGTAATTAATGGGTTTTCAATTTTAGGATGATTATGCGTATGGGTGTTTGGTATTTAGCTTAATTTGTGCATAAATCTCAGATTTTGTGATTGCAAACACTATTTCAAGCCTTATTGACTAGGGTCACTCTTGAGAAAGATGACCCAAGTCTAGGTAATTGAGCTAACAAGGTATTGGGGTAAACTCAAGAGATTGGTAGCCCCAATAAAAGGGTGAATTCTATAAATAGACACACCCGACTTGAGCCAATTCATGTGAATTAATGAAAACGCCCAATTGTGCTTGAGAAGGCCAATATGGGTAAAGTCCCCCACATTACCGAGAGGTAGTGAGTGAGCAACTTAGCATGTGGTTATTCCATTCACCCACATTTCACAAGGTTATTCTAAATTTTAGACCCTATTAGTGACCCGCCTAGGAGGAAGTCGCAACCCTAGTCCCTTTATCAATTGAGAAAATCCACAAAAAGATATTAGTTAACTAGTTCATAGTTTCATTTAGACTAAATCATAGTACAATTACACCAACCTTTTTATAAGAAGTGTAATTAAGTGTATGACACACCACTAGATCATTTAGACACTCAACTATCACATACATAGCTCCTTGTGAAAATCGATCTCGACCCTTCGGGTAAAAGCTGATTCGACCCCTTCTTTGCTACTATTTAGTGGTATAGGCAGGATCCGATCAATAGACACCGAGGTCATCTCACCTGGTGACTAAATCCTACGGCAGAACATAGAGACTACGGTCATACTAAAAGGCTATGACCAAATTAACGCGGCTCGGAGACGTCTGACTGATGCCATAAAACTAAAGGCCTTCAATTACTTCGAAAATACTTCGAAAATAACCGGTTAATCAGGCTACACTCAACATACAAAAAGGAGTTTCGATAATATCAGCTCCGAACAATGAAAAGGCTTCGAAAAAATCAACCTTCAATGAAAAGGCTTCGAAACATCATCCTTCGAGAAAACCCCACGAGGTACTCGACTATCGTCACATATCGACTCATAATCAAGGTTCTTATTTGAGTCGTGGAAGATTCGGACGAACACAAAACATGCCTAGGCATAATCAAAACTTAAAAAGTCTTTAGCCAGAATGGGAGAAAACTATAGCCGTATTAGAGGTCGAATTGACCCAATCTAAAAAGAGCCTAAGGGCCGATATGCAAGAGCTTAAGGGCCGGTCTAAAGAGCCTAAATGGCCAAAATTAAAAATAAGCCTAAGGGTTAATGTTTTAAAAAAAGGTCGATAGTCCCGAGTCAAAACTTAACTCGGGGATCGAACTCTAAACAGTCAACTATTATCGATGGAAAATGAATAAGGTTAGAGTGGGTTGGTTAGTTTAAAGGGGAGGAGTGATTGTGTCACGACCCAAATTCCCACCCTTTAAGCCGTGACTGCGCCTAACGTTGAACCCGCTAGGCCAGCCAACGTATATCTTGCGATAGTAATTTAAAACCTTTTAAAAAGAAATAAAACGCTAACCTTTCAACTTTAACCATTTCAATCATATACTGGAATATCTCATTTTCTTAACTTTCAGCCTTTACCGAACATTTCCAAATTACTTCAAAAGTTTTTACAGCAGAAAAGTAATAATATTCCCAAAACAAAATATGAAATGAAAAAGGTAACAACATCGCAAAGATCCCAAAACCGGGGTGTCACAACCTCACGAACTAACTAACTGAGTGCTAAATACAAAGTCTGAAAGAAATACATAATTGTCTTGGAACTAGAAGAAAAAGGCAAGACAATGAGGAAATCCAAATGTAGGAGAGACACCAAGGCCCACGAACGCCAGCGGGTATACCTTGAAGCTCTGGGTGGACTGAAGGTGACTCCCTCAATGCGGTCCACTGGGTCCGGATGCGGGATCTGCACAACATTAAGAAGTGCAGTGTAGCATCAGTACAACCGACCCCATGTACTGAGTAAGTGCCGAGCCTAACCTCGGCCGAAGTAGTGACGAGGCTAGACTTGACATTAACGATAACCTGTCCTATTCTACAGCAGGTAACAGGAAATAACACAAGGCAGGAGATAAACCAGCAAGTAGGGGACACGGGAGCAGTAAAAAGGGGGGGGGGAACAAGTGAAATAAAGCAGTCACATCGACAGATAGAAGAGATCCAAAGAAAACAGTCCAACATAATCCACAACGAAACAATATAAATATCAGAAAAATAAACAATGGCACGGCATCACCCTTCGTGCTTTTACTCTCTTCCTCACAATGCAATGTAATCAAATATCATGGCACGGCATTTACCTTCGTGCTTATAATCAATAAAATCATGGCACGACATCACCCTTCGTGCTTTACACTCTTCCTCACTATGCAATGAAATCAAATATCATGGCACGGCATCACCCTTCGTGCTTTTACTCTCTTCCTCACCAAACAATAACAGATAAATGGCAAGGAGTACAGCATAGTGGAAATAAGTAATTCAGAACACCCGGCAAGGGGGAAACATCAAGTAGTAACTCAAGAAATGCCCGACAAGGGTCTCAGCTATAACCAATTACCTCAATCACGTACTCTACACTTGTATTACCATTCATAACAACACTTCTCAAACTCAATAGCCAATACTTTCAATCAAGAGTAAATAACCAAGTAAAGACAATCTCATAATGTACTAAACATGGAAGAAATACTGCAATTTCTATCAAAA